>QFET01012086.1:13688-31439 GCA_003316355.1 Tuber calosporum | reverse complement strand
CGCTCTCACCTCCCAATCGATGGGATGTGCTACCTCTTGGTCAAGGTGGCGCCGGACGTCTTCAAACTCCCACAGATAAACTCCCATCTCCTACCGGGCACTGTCCCTGCCCCCCCTGCTCCGATCCCAGGTGCTGTCTCCTACAAATTGTTGAAGGAGGAGTGTAGAAAGGACCTCCTCACTGATTGGACACTCCTGTCCCCACCCCCTCCTTACTACCAGTACAAGCCGTCCCTTCGCCCACCTGCCTTCATGTGCCTTGACCGCTTCACAGCTGGGCGAATCCACCAAATGCGCGCGGGCAAGAGCTATCTTGCTGCTCAACCCTCATGGAACGATGCCGATCGCTCACCTACCTGCCCTTCCTGTGACTCAGAGGATGAAACCTTCCAGCATGCAATCCTCCACTGCCCCTCCAAGTCCCGAGAACCCTGGCTTTACCTTCCGAAGCTGTCTTCGTTGGACCATGGCTCTCCACTGTAGGCCGACCTGGACATGATCCTTGGTCTTGCCTCATACATCCGCACTACTCGCACGAACTTCCCGCCCACCATGCCAGCGGTTTTTGCTACTGCTGCCTCCTCCTCCTCCGGCTATGACTCAGGCTGAGTTGTTTAACTTTCCTACTATATCTTTTCTTTCCGTTATAATTTCTTTTGATATCATTTCATTCTATACTTTCTGAATTAGTCGCCATCTTTGGGCGCGGTGACGGTATGGTCATCACTAGGGGAGAACTGGTGCGGTTATTTCTTTTGTTTTGCACGTTTGGAATTAACGTTTCGTTTATGCCATAGCTAGCGCTCCATGCAGGTTCCTGTACGTTAACAGCGAATATATGAGATAATCAAAAAAAAAAAAAAAACCCCCTAGTTAAGGGATCATCAAGCAACGGAGAAGAGACCTTAACAATATATTCAGTTATTAAGTTAACAAGTTATACAGCTTTAGAGAACCTCTTTTATCTTAACCATACCTTTTACAGAGCTTTCCTGACAGTTCTCTGATTTTCTCGATACGAGGATTGCCTAGTCAATTCAACAGTACCGTATTGGGTACCCCGTAATACTATATTGTTACTATCCTGTTACCAAAGCAACTCTATATTCTCTCATGCACAGAGAATACTTTGACGCTCAAAGTTTTCATCAGTGCCAACATTGTGGGCACTGCCGACCTCCCAACTTTGACAACGTTTCTCCTATCGACTGCGAGAATACAGAATGGCTATCTCACTTACGAAAAGCACCTTCCATGTAACATCAGTGGAGATCCTGGGGTATATTGTGGCTGTTGATGGAGTTACTATGAGCGACAGAAAGGTGGAATCAATCAAGGCCAGTAAACCACCCACCTCGGTAAAAGAAATTCAAATATTTATGGGCTTCGCCAACCTCTACTGGCGGTTAATAATGAATTTCTCCGCACTATGCGCGCCAATTACTGATTTGCTTAAAGGTAACCCGAAGGATTTTTCTTGTGGTGAAAAGCAACAGCATGCGTTAGAGGAGCTCAAATGTCGATTTATGACAGCTCCGATATTATGTCATTTCCATCCGGACAGGGAAACAGTAGTGGAAACAGATGCCCGCGATTACACTCTTGGATGTGTCCTTTCTCAATATTTGGACAAAAAACTTCATCCTGTCGCTTTCCACTCTCGAAAGTTGACACCTGGTGAACGTAATTATGACATTCAAGACAAGGAATTGTTGGCAATATTAGTTGCGTGGGAAGAATGACGACACTATCTTGCTGGGACCGATGAACCGTTCACCATATACACTGATCATCAAAACCTACAATCTTGTTTCACAACAAGGCGTGGTCGGCAAGACAAATTCGCTGGTCTCCGAAGCACACTGATTTTAACTTTAAAATTGTTTATCGACCTGGAACCAGAGGGGGCAAACCAGATGCGTTAAACAGGCGGCCAGAGTACCGCCCTGAGGAGGGAGCTGAGCATGCAAGCAGGCTATACTTCGGTCTCAAAACTTTGAAAACCTGCAGAATAACCGAAACTTAGTGGTCTCAGTTATATAGGGAAAAGAAAACTCCAAACACCTCAGTCAGCGGTTGCCTCAAGAGGAACAGAACAATATGATAAGGATTAAAAGACTTCAACAGGAAGCTAGAATCCCAACTCGAGGTTCCAGGCTAGCCGCCAGTCATTACCTATACAGTACCGAAAACAACATAGTCCCTGAGAATGGTTAAGTGCACACTGGGACAGGATTAGCTATCAGATTACCAATCGGAACATATGCACATATTGCACCCCGTAGTGGATTAGCCGTCAAGCATGGTATTTCCATTGGAGCCGAAGTAGTGGATGCGGACTATAGAGGAGAGGTTAAAATCCTCCTAGTCAACACTACTGACAATCCTTTTCGGGTACACACAGGAGACCGGATAGCTCAGATGATTGTGAAAAAGGTTGATTATAGAGAACTTCATGAGGTTATGGAGTTAGAGGAAACTAAGCTAGCAAGCCAAGCGTTTGGCAGTTCTGATATACGGTTGGAAGAAAACCAATCACAATTATGTTTCCTATATTCTGACGGAAAGCACAAATATTTGGACTCAACGGACATTACCTCACACCCGATATGCACTAAAGGACAAATACTAATGTCGAATGCAATATTGCAAAGTGCGAAGTCAAGAAAGGTGATATAAAATTCTTGGAACGGGTAAGAGAAATGGCAAATGAGGATCCAGATTGGCTAGACCGAAAGAAGGAACTAGAAAGTTTACGGAATAATGGCAAAGAAATGCCAAAACAATGGTTCCTAACAGATGGAATTCTCTACTATAAAGAAAGCCTATATGTTCCGCTAAACGAACACCTGCAGACAGATATTGGACAAAGCTGTCACTACTCTAAGAGCACAGGACATTTCGGTGAAGAAAAGACTCTGGAAATTATCACAATAGACTTTTACTGGAAAGGAATCGCGAACTGGATAAACGACTATGTACGATCCTGTACTGAGTGCTAAAAGGCTAAGGCACCAAGACATGCACGCTTTAGGCTGTTACAACCACTACAGGTCCCATTTGCTGCTTGGGCATCTACCACAGTAGATTTTATCACACAACTTCCCAAAATTTGCAGTATACACCCAGATCATGGTTGTTGTCGACCGGTTCACCAAAATGGCACACTTTTCTTGGCTTAGAAGAAAATGCGACCGCAAAAGACGTTGCTGAAGCATTCATCAAAGAAGTTTGGAAACTTCATGGGTTACCAACAGAAATCATTTCCGACATGGACGCAAAGTTTGCAGGAGAATTTTGGGAATCATTGTGCAAGACATTAAGCATCAAAAGAACGATGTCTACGGCTTACCATCCTCACACTGATAGACAGACGGAAAGAGTCAACCAAGTGCTGGGAGGCTACCTTCGAATATTTGTCAAGTACAATCAGGATGACTGGTATCATCTACTGCCATTAGCCGAGTATGGATATAACAACTCATTAACAAGCGTACATGGAATAACCCCTTTCTTCGCAAATTATGGTTACCATCCACAAACAGAATGGATGAAGAAGCGAGAAGCTCAGAATCCCGGAGCAACTATGTATGCTCACTGGATGAACGCGATACAGGAAAAGGCAAAGGAATCCATAGAGAAGACTCGTGAAGGGATGAACAAGTATTATGACTGCAAAGCGCGCAGTCAACCAGACTTCAAAATTGGCGACTTGGTTATGCTAAATGCGAGGAATATCTGCACCAAGCGACCGCCCAAGAAGTTAGCCCCAAAATTATATGGCCCGTTCAAAACCCTAGAGCAAAGAGGAAACCTTGCCTACAAATTTGAAATAACAGAGCGATGGAAAATCCATCTGGTATTCCATGTATCGCAACTCGAGCCATACCGAAAATCAGTTCCACCTGGCCGAGAACAACCACCCCTGGCATCGGAACAAGTTGAAGGTGACCTTGAATGGGAAGTGGAAAAAATGATCAACAGTGAAATAATATCATATCAGCGAAGATTCAGAGGGCGTTCACGAATGATCCAAGAACTTCGATATTTTGTCAAGTGGAAAGGATGTTCCGAAGATGAGAACACCTGGGAACCACCAAAGCACTTAAAGCATGCTCCAGAATTGATTGAAGATTTTCACAGGCAAAATCTGGTAATGTCAAAGTTGGGCTAGGTAGTATCTACGGAAAGGTTTTTCCTGGTATGGCCAAGTTATCGCAGAAGGTTTTCTAACCCTACCGGAAGGAGTACTAAAAGGAAGATGTTAGGCACAAACGAATCCCAAGAGGATTACATGACTTTCCAGAAGGAGCTGCAAGAATCTGAACCTCCATAGGCAATTACCCCCCTGCGGCTCCGGCGTTCGCCCTAGGAGTTGACACTGACACCTTGTGCAGTTGCTCGTTTACTAAGAAAAACGAGAAATTGGAACACATCTCGTAACCCCGTATATGTCGTCGCCGTCCGTCCATCCGGATGCCGTCGGCAGGGTATATGAGAGGGCCTCTCTGGCTACGTCTGGGAAGTTGAACGAAGCGATTCTGTCAAGAGCTCATGGAGTTACACCCAGATGAAATCAAGCGAGCCCGTGTAGTCCTAGATGGGGATGAATGCGCGATTAATGTAGGCCACTCCGATACACACCGAGAGTACGCTGACGCCCCCGTGATGCCTATAAGGTCAATGAACCTATCGGAACAAGTTGATAAGGAGAGGCAGTGAAGACGAGAAGGTATTGGCTCGATCGTGAACACTAGTCATCTTGAAAGCCAGCTGCAGAGCCGGATAAGACTGCACGAAGCAGATTCGGCCAACGACCAAGCTGGCCCCTTGGAGTTCAAAGAGGTTATTGGTACGTTCCAAACAGGGCGGCCATATCTTAATAGCCGAAAGAAGGTTGACAACTCAGACTAAGGGGGTCCACACCCTCAGAGACGTCGGGAGCTCTGATCATACCATTAGCTGCGTGGGAGAAGAGAAAGTTTCAGGGTAAAAATGGGTTCGCTCTTGGATTAAGAGACGAAGGTTTGGAAGAAAAATACCTATATATATGTAAACCAGTTGTAGTCCGCGAACACTCAGACGCGGGATATAAATATCGAAGTGCTTCCCGAGCTTTAGCCATCATCAAGCAACGGAGAAGAGATCTTATCAATATCATAAGTTTTACCCAGAATCTTCACGAGCCTTCCTAGACAATCTCCGTTTACGAAGAAAGATTTAAGCCTAGTTGGATTCGCTTGCCCTTAGAATCGACTACCCTTTACAGAAGAATTGCTTCGAGACGAAGCTTAGGAAGGGGGAGCTGATGTTACACATATGGGATATGGTACTAGACTTTCGAGTCTAAAGATGTGATGGTATATAGCGCCGGGAGATGACTATATTGACTACAACCCACACTGGCAAGAAGTAGGATCGTATCCAGAACTACTCAGCCTCGGTGAAAGATGGCTGAGTAATTTATCCAAGTGGATCTATTGCGTATTCTGCATTCTTGATAATCCGAATGCATCTGCATATGAGTGCATATATGTAGGAAAGACGGCTATCCAGACTGATCACCTGGTATTCCATATGATGTTCGCAAATGGGCGGCATCAATTTGAACTTAGTTCATTTAGCAAAGGGATCGAAGGCTATATACTGGTGGAGTGCTTGACACCCTCAGACAAATAGATAGTTTGGGGGATCATTTGCTGTAGTGGGGTCATACATCTTCAGGGTCAAACAGTGTTCGCACTGGTTAGAACATGGCCAAAGTTTCCAAGGATACTTCTCTTATATAGCCAACCTAAGTACTGGGAAAAGTGTATAAATAGTTAGCAGTCCCCCGTAGTTAATGGATCATCAAGCAATGGAGAAGAGACTTTTACAATATATTCAGTTATGAAGTTAACAAGTTATAAAGCTTTCGAGAACCCCTTATATCTTAACCATACCTTTTACCGAGCTTTCCTGACAGTTCTCTGATTTTCTCGATACGAGCACGGCCTACTCAATTCAACAGTACCGTAATGGCTACCCCGTAACAGCAACAAGGTTTTTCAGTAATTACATCTGAAATCTTATTATGAGGCAAATGTTTGAGATTGCCATGCTTCATTGGAATAGGCATTTGAGATTACCGCAATTCGTGGATTAAAGTATAGAGCGTTGCGCATGATATATTCCAGAATCTTAAGAATAAATTTTGACAAACTGTATAAACAAAGTGTGGAGATACTGGATTTGCCACCGCATACACTTGGGTGGACGTATACTGGTGTGTTGGATACGAGAACATTGTAAGACTTGCTGGTTATTTGATAACTGAGGTGATAGTAGGTATGTTATCATAATTTTCTTCTGCTATTTTGAAAGTCCATCATGGTATGAAAGCCATATTCTCCATACTTCAGGATCTGCCTTCTCGATACATTGCTGGGAGTAGGAACAGCAGTTTAGAAACAGTTGTAAGCGTTTCGTGGAAGCTTCAGCTGGCTCTTGGGACTCATCAACTATATCAGAATGTATTCTTAGTCCAATGCGGCTCTCTCTCAAGTCACACTACTTGGATTCTCAACTTACCTGTTTTCTCTGAACAACTATCTTCACTATCATCATCTTCAAAATCTGAAGACCATGGATTATCACCCAAATCGGATTGTGATTCTAGATTGCTTAGAGTTTTATCCGCATTCAAACTACTTTCATCGAAGTCTGTCACAATATCTTTATTGATAATATGTAAAGTAGGAATATTCATGATCGAGGAATTGTGCTGTTTAAGGATTTGATTAAACTGTATTTGAAGGAGTAAAGATTCTATGATAATCCAGTACTTGCTAATTATTTCAGAGCATTATACTATCATCCAATTTTTAAGGAAAATATCCCTACATTAACCCCAATATGAAGCCTAACTCAACTAGTGTTTACCCTAATAACTGCCAAGTTTTGTTGCCTAGCCATACTTGGTATTGTTTTATAATATCTGTAAAATTTTATAAAGTTCCTAACTTTTTTGACTATCTTCAATAACAACAAATTCTACTCTTAAAAATATTTGAAACTTTGATAATAGATAGACCTTTATTGTAGCTATATTTCTATGAAATAAAAGTTTTTTAACATAATTTTTAAAATGATACTGGAACATCCATTTCTAGGTCAATTTTAAATTTAAATATATTTCAATAAGGCCATAGGATACCCTATCATATACTCAATCCTGAGAACCATAAAGCCAGATTTGTGATGATTGTAAAGTTTACTAGTTTTCGCTGAAATGCACACATATAGAAAATATCAGAATGAAATAATAAATATTTTGATGTAAAAATAGAATAACTATATATCTAGATTATATTTTCAAGCTTTTTATGCTCAGAACCTAAAGGTAAACTACGTTTTGGTGGTTTATTCATACTACTTCTCCTGATGTTTTGGTATATCAGTGTCTTAATACTTACTTGATAACATTGTACTCTGTATACAAAGAATTGTTACTTCCACTGACAATATGGTGTTTTCATGATTTTGTAACTTTTACCCTCTAGGGTTTTCATTTTTAGTCCTGTTACATAATTTTTTGGGGTAGCTAACTTTCAAAGAAAAAATGCAATAAGTTCAATTGTAAGTAACACAAGAAGTAGTTGTCCAATTGGGATAAGATATTGTGCTACAGATGTTCAAGAAGTACAAGATATTTTCACTGTAAAAATCTGCATTTTGGTATTTTTCACCGATGTTCAGGAAGTATGATACAAGATATTTTGATTTAAAAATTTGCATTTTGTCAAATTTCACTTTTCTTGATACAGAAGATGCAATTCACAGTAAATAAGTCTCCTGGATATTTTTTGAGTTCATCAATATATACTCTACATGTCTATGAACCTTGCAATGTAAAAAAAAAAAAAATTGTTTAATGTTGGATGCCCAAGTGTAGGTTCTAACAAAAACACATTCATATCATTATAGAAGTTCTTCTACTCTTGGCGTTTATTCCTCAAGGTATAATATTTTTTAGAGACTTTGTTATCAGAGGTAGGTCGGGAGATTGTGCGGTATTTGAAATTTGATACCCTCAAATGGCTCCGTAACCACCTCACATTTTGGTATCCTCCTGAAAAATGAAAAAAAAAAAAAAAAGAAATAACACCTTTCAAGATCCTAGTGCGGCACTTAAGAAACCCTGACACCCAGGGGCTCTTATCTCCTCCATAATCTGCTTAGATCTCAAGAGATGCTAGTATTTTCTGCCAAACTAGGCATAACTGCAGAATCTTTAGCCAATCGCCAGAGGACGATATATAAATCGAGGAATACCAACATCATTCTCAACAGCGATATAAAAGGCCAGTGAACAAGTGACAATGTCCCACATGGTCCCTCCCGCGCATTTTCCGCAAAGTTGAAATTTGCAATTTTTTCAACACCCCGGAAAAGTGCCAGAATAACCTCCCTCAAAGTGGCGATATCCGATACGTCACGTTACACGAACTCAAAAACAATCCCAAAGCATTTCCGAGTCACGCCATGGTATCTCGTGACGTGGAAATGGACAGTAAGCCAGAGGAAGGCCCATCAGCGCCGTCAACACCGAGCCCAGAGGGTAAGGAAGACCAGGGCCCTGACCCAGCCTCCAAGGAACTTATGGAAGTAGTGATGAACTATCTCAAGGTCGACGGACCCCCAAAGAACAACCCGATAACGAGGAATGTCACGTTTTTTAAACACCGATATGTTCTCAGATTCAGAATATACGATCATGACGGTGGTTATGGCGCTTGCCCATCAAGTGCAGACGCTCACAACCACGACTCAGAACCTCATCAGAACGGTTGACGACCTGTCGAGGGGCCCGGCTGCAGCTCCTAAGAAAGGAACTAAAACGATCCTAAAAAGACAAGACCAACCGGAAGCCCGAAGTTACGCCGCGGTGGCTTCCCAGCCACCACCACGATCTGAAACACAGACACCGGCTAGAAACAAGAGAAAGGCAGAAGCAGGCCCGTCGCCACCGAACCCCCCGGCACCGAAGCAGAAAAAGCAGGAGAAGCCAGAATGGACATCAAACTCGAAGAAGGGAGGAAGCGAAGTTTTCCCGAAGAACCCGTCCACTAGCCTAGCAAGGAGGAAGATCTTTGCGACAAGGAAGGTGGCACAGCCATTAGTTGACCCGGCCTGTGATGAAGCAAAGATCTCAGTTGCTATCGCCACAGTCCTGTCAAAATGCGAATGTAAGGCACCAACGAATTTACAGGTGTTCTCGAATAGGACGAATGGAACGGTCACCTTGCCTGCCCCAGCTGGGACAGACTCGGGACAATATACCTGGTACCTTGACAAGCTGACGGTAGCACTGAACGAGACGATCGACGATGGGGATCCAGAGTTCCTGCCTTTCAGGAGGGCACCCACAGATATCGACGTAATCGTGCACGGTGTGTCCCTTGCGGCAATCCCATAGAGACAACGAGGGTTTGGAGAAGGCTGTAAAGGAGGCTTTCAAGGCGACCCATAAGTTAGATATAGTGGCAGCAAAATTTCTGAAACCAGACCGGGCCGTCTCTGATGCAAAGAGGGCAACTTCAATCATAATCCGGGTTCCGGAAAACGAAGTAGCAAAAGTTACGCCATCGGTCCTTTTTATGGGCAAATACAAACAGTCGAATGTGATGTGGCAGGCATCATCGACGATGCAATGCCACCACTGTTGAAAGTATAGCCACCCCCAGGCAGGCTGCAAGAAGAATCTGCTTGTGTGCCCGATTTGCTCGCAACAGCACACCGAAAAAGAACATCGATGCCATGAACCGACCTGTAGAGGGTCACGGAAGGCAATCCCAGCAGGTTGCATGATGACACCTGCCAAATGTGCCGCCTGCGAGGGCCAACATTCGGCTCGAGACCCAGCTTGCCTGTAGAGGATAAGGGTGAAAGAGACTGCAAAAGAGAACTATGACTCAAGAATGGCTTCCCGGGCCACACCACTAGGCGAGAAAGGTGTCACCCCCCTGATAAATTAGGCCGTTGGGCCAGCATGTCGGGAACAGCGCATTCAAATGAAAAGAGCAGATGGAGATTAAATGTTGTACAACACAATTGCCGAGTGAGCAATAATGTGTTTCTTTCTTTATTTCATATTGTCAGAGGTTTTAATGTTTCCTTTGTATGTGTACAGGACCCCCCACTGTAAAATGGGCTACCCCTCAGGGCCCCAGGTTACGAGTGTGTTTTTTTACCCTCACCCAAGGCAGGGGTGTGTACCTATGTGGCACTGAGGACTCTGATTAGTGTTTCCTTTGTCGTGGTTTCAAAGGATTTTGATATTTTGTACTTGAGAATTTTTGGAAAGGAGGGACCTTTACTGACCTGCTACGGACCATGGAATCCGGGGAACGAAGGCGGGGCGAGCACTTTATGCGGCTGGCAGCGCAGAGGGGTCTTACGATTATGAATACACCTGGGGTCTACACGAGATTCTCGCACAATCCTACGTTACACCGACCCTCGGTCACCCATTACACGCTAGCCAATTCAGCTTTGTTAGAGAGGGTATTGAGATGGAGGGACCTATACCAACAGACAGGATCGGATCACATAGTCATACTCACAGAACTGGACTCGAAGGATATTCACCTGGCGACACCTTCTCCAGACTGGGACAAGATCAAATGGAGAGACGAGAAAGGGGTCCCCACCCCCTGGATAGAATCTTCCCTAAAAAATTATGTCGATCACGAATACAAAAATCTGAATAACCCAGCTACTGCCGTTAAGACCTTCGTGGAGAACTTGTCAAGGTTGATACAGATGGTAAAAGGCTGGGCCCCAATGAAGAGGCCAACGAGGTGGTCAAAGGCGTGTTGGACGCCAGACATCACCGAGATGAGAAGGGTTTATACCTCTGCTGCCCGCCGTGTTGGACGTGACGGGAGCGGGGTGAAGGAAAAGATTGAGACGAGGAAAGTATACCGGACCGCAATTATGAAGGCGAAGCGGAAATACTGGGATGAATTCTTAGCCTCGGCATAGAAGAAGGACGTGTGGACGGCACATCAGTTCACCAAGCAACGGATCCCGAACAGAGTACCTGGCAAAGATAGTAATACACCAGAGGACACTGCGGCAATTATCATGAGCCACTTTTCCCGGAAAATCAGGACCCTATTCGTCGTAACCCCCGTACCGTAGGGAACTTCCTTCGGCAGATAGGGTCACACCGGTTGAGGTATGGGAGGCCTTGGAGAAGTGTAGCAACAAGTCAGCCCCTGGGCTAGATCAGGTCCCATATGGTGTTTGGAAAAACATAAGTCGGCTTAACGAAAACGTACTGCCCTTGTTAGTGGACGACCTCCTAAGAAGGGGGATTCACCCACCATGCCTAAAAGGGTCAATAGGCGTAATCCTGCCAAAGCCGGGAAAGAGTGACTACAGGGAATGTTCGAGCTTCTGGGTTATTGCTCTAATGCAGACTTTCTCGAAGATTGCGGAACGAATAGTCAATCGACGCCTTATGACAATTGCTTATAAAACGGACATGTATTGCATCAATCAGACTGGAAGCCTGCCACAGAGGTCCACAGTAGATGCAGTCTTATCACTGAAACACTGGGTCAAGGAGAGTCAATTCGCCGGAAAGAAGGTCTCAACTGTCTTCCTGGATGTGAAAGGGTGTTTTGACAACGTTAACCATAAGAAGCTCATGGGGATCCTCGAAGGACACCAGGAGGTCCCAACATACATAACCGATTGGATACGGAATTTCGTCGCTTTCCGGAAAGTTACACTGGCCTATCCGGGCAGCTCACAAACTGAATATAGAATCGATCGTGGGATCCCGCAAGGCTCCCGCCTGTCCCCACTGCTCTTTGTGATATATGTTCGTGGTCTACACACGGCAGATAACCCAGAAGAGAGCTTTTCTACCTCTTATGTGGACGACTTCCAGATTACGGTTGCGTCCAACTCATGGTACCGAAATTCGCGTTTGCTGGAGGGAGAGGTGGAAAGGATCAACAGTCAAGCAGAAGATCTGGACCTTTCCTTCAGCATCGCCCTGACAGAGCTGGTGCACTGGAGAACGCCGAGAGAGAGGCAAGAGGTCTCCGAGTGCCCGATAAGTTTTCAATCTCACGTTATACAGCCGGCCGGGCGAGTGGTAAAATGGTTGGGCTTTTGGTTAGGCGATAATGGAGAAACAACGACACATTTTACGAAAAGGCTGGCGCTTACAAAGGCCGCTTTCTTTCGAATTCAGAGACTATCGATGCGGGGAAAAGGACTCTCACCCTACGGAGCGAGAAGATTGGCCAAGGGCATCCTATTGCCGACCATGCTATACGGGGCAGAGATCCTCACCCCAAGCACCAACATGATGAATAAGATGCAGACGTTTTGGAATCGAGTCCTCAGATGGATAACCAACGCCTTCTTCTCTACCAACCTGACGGCGTTGTCGGCAGAGGCGTGTTTAGCCCCTGTCCGACTCTACCTGCTACAAGCGTCCCTAATGGCAGCAGTCCGCATAACATCTGCCATTCCAGGGAATAACATTGCAACTGCGATGCTGCCTGGGGGTTTTCCTCTCCCAGACAGCTTCAGATACCCCACGAATAGGAGGAAGGCTTTCGACAGAAGTGGCAGTCTACGTCCAAAGGTTTGGGACTCAACTTCTATCACCTCGGTCCAAGTCCGCCTCCCGATTGATGAAATAAGGGCTACGGCTGCTGGGATATATCAGTCAAGGCCCTTTCCGGTAAAGCCAAACCGACTCGCAATAGTTCAAGAGAACGCCGCGAAGGCGTATATTGAGGCCAGGGAGTGGGTTAGGAAAGAGGTAAATAAGAGATGGGTACAGGAGGCATACCCGGAGTACTATATATATCGACCACCGTACCGCGATTGCTGGACTTTCATGACGCTTCCGAAATTCCAGGCCGGTAGGATACACCAGATGAGAGCGAACAAGAGTTATCTAAGAGGGCAGGCAAGCTGGTCCAGCCAGGACCAGGATCCGACTTGTGACCTATGTCTACAGTCACTTCAGACCTTCGAACATGTGGTTACTGTTTGCCCCAGCCTGGCTTGGCCAATGGAGGGGGTAGATCAGGGAATGTTTGACATAAGCCCAGGCTCAGCCCTATGGGAAATAGGGGATCAAGGGAAAGCCTTGATGAAGGGTTTTGTTTCCTTTGTAACACAGAATAGCTTGAATTTTCCAGTTAGGTTGGGAATTTTTCCGTTTACGAGAGACTCGGACCTGAGGTCCTGATTTTGATTTTTGCCCTGGGGCTAATGACTTGATGTTTATGATAGTGTTTTCTATTGTTATTTGTTATTTTATGGGGGAGGCGAAGTTTCTTATGTTATTGGGGTTTTTAGGCCATACCTCAGGGTGAATGCCAGGATTTTCCTGTACTTAGTACGAATAAAACCACGGATTTAACAAAAAAAAAAAGTGACAATGTCCCAGAAACACTCTCAGCATGATATTCCTAAACCCCAAATGGTTTTTCCGGGTGATACAGTACAGTACAGCAGGGCACCACGCCAACCTCTCAACTGAATCGCGCCATATACCCTCGCGCATACTTGATTCAAGGCAATGAAAGTAGCGCAACGATATCGCGCGGACGACAGATACTCGAGTACTCGTAGTTAGAGTTATCTCTCCTATTAGTAAGCTGTGTGCATATTTTTCCCTTTCTATCCATCACAGCAAATGCCACAAGGGTATCCATTCCCCCCTAGGATAAATCCGATCCGAGTGAGAGAATTTTAGGCGTCTAGCGGGGAAGGCCCAATCATTCCATTCCAGTACAAGTACTAGCACCGTATCAAGGGTCCCCTTCTGAACCTGTGAAATTCCCCATGTGGAAATGCGCGAGGAGTATATCTCGGAAAGATTTTGGAGAGAAAGA
Organism: Tuber calosporum; assembly: GCA_003316355.1. Taxonomy (NCBI): domain Eukaryota; kingdom Fungi; phylum Ascomycota; class Pezizomycetes; order Pezizales; family Tuberaceae; genus Tuber; species Tuber calosporum. The sequence continues at coordinate 17,526 of QFET01012086.1, read as the reverse complement.
GAGAGGGAGAAAAGTGCTCAGTCATTTGGGCACTAAAAAAAAGCCAAAAAAAAAAACATATAAAAACCTTCCTGATCTGGCCTTTGTGCGGCTGAAAATGAACTTTACAAGTATAGTGCCGCTTCATATGGATAATGTTCTACCGTAGCACGGTTGGTCTGATTAAACTTTCGGTCGGTACAATTACTCGTACAACCGTTAGGATTCGCTAGGATGGGATGTGGATTGTGCGGCGTTCCACTGAGTCGGGGGAATAAGACCCGTCGTGTCCCACCCTGTCCTGGAATGACTCTCAGCTCTTTCACGACATTCAGCTTCAACATAAAGCAAAGAGCTTGTTTACTGCAGATGGAATCAAACTGGGGGTCTTGAAACTGGTCAAACTGGTCATTGTGAATTAGGTAATGGCATATTATCACAAACTTTAAAGGAAAAAAAAAAAAACTTTGGAGAGGTACATAATTCCAGGTAGAATAAGCCTGAGGTTTTTTTTTTTTTGAATCAAGTGTTTTCTATCAAACATGATTTAAGGTGAAAGTGTCAATTATTTTTTTGGTGAGAGTGAAAAGAGGGACTAAAACTACTCTGAGCATGCTGAAAAGGAGAAATGAAAAATGAAAAATGATGAGGGAAGGAGGGGAAATCATGATGTATATTATAAAAGTCATCACTACAAGTATGCTTCCTTAATATCAAATTGTAGTAGTAGTTTGTACAATTATTTTGATTTTCATTTTCATTTTTGATATGACGCATGTTTTTCTACCATTTTTCTCATTAGAGGGTTTGTGGATGAGTATGTAGGTACAAGTAGCAGTTAACACAAAATAACCTTATGACATTGTGTAGCAATAAGTTTGCACAATAAGTGAAAGATACTTGATAGCTAGGTGAAGGTATCACAAGTGCATTACCCAGAAAACCTTCACAACATCATAATATTAAACCACCTGAAAACAGTCACAAAAACAACCCTAAATCAACAACCTCCGACAGTATTCCTTTACCACACACCCTTGAACTTGCCCAAATATCAGATAACAATTCAAGAATATTTCAAATTGATAGCACACAAGGTATTTTGTTAGAAACTCTCTACTTGATTTCCACACATTCCTCACGGTCGGGTCGATATTATGCATCAATGATGATATATCAGAATTCTCCAAGCGGCTGAAAACTGTCCTTTCACACTTCCCCCAAATCTTACCATTTGCACCCCCCTTGTGTCCAAGACTTTTCGGGTCAACTCAAAGAAACCGGTTGTACTACCACCTTGGTCCCCTTGCGCGAACTCTATTGTCAAGAGGTAGGTAGGTAGGTAGACATGGTGATTTATAAATTGTGGTAAAAGTGTTCGGACACCAACCCAGTCTCGATCATTCCCTGTATCGTAGCTCAGCCGTTGCGGTAATTTCTGCCCCGGACAAGATGGAATCCTTGTCTCATCTGAAGACCCGCTTTTAGCCTATTTCCACCATTCACTTTATCCATCCATCCATCTATCACGTGAGTAGTCAAGACATTCCCCAGACAATCAATCAATCCGACCAACCATGGTACGGTATCAATTTCGGTCGGCTGGGGAGGAAACCCGGTTCAGCGCTAGGATAATCCATCAATTGAGACCAATGACGCCAAGAACTAAGACATGCATCACTACTCGTACCGTACAAGTAAACCACCCACACAAAGTCCACCGTTATCATCGCATGATTCCCCAAATGCGGGGAAAATGGGGCCGTGCGTGAGACATTGTCTGGGGGACAGAGACGAGTAAATCAAACGACGCCGACAGGAATGGAGGATCTCGGGCATGGATACTCTACCTGCCGGAATGCACGCACGCTGCGAACGTCAAAGTGGGAAAGAAAAAGTTGAATTTAGGGTGACATGCCGTGAAGCAGGTTTGTGCTGATCTCCCCTCTATTATTGTTTTCTTGTTTGTTTTTTTCTCCTTCACTTGGTGGTGGTGGTGGTGGTGGTGGTACGAGTAACTGGTGAGTTGGGGGGGTATCGTAGAGCTGAAGGCCTATTCTTGGTTATTGCACTCGGATACTTGTACTGTACCAGCGTGGTATGGGGAGGGAGGGGAGAGAAGGACAGGGAGGGGGGCTGTTTGCTGCCATGGTCGCTTTGTTGATGAGTTGGTACGGTAATGTGTGGCCTGGTGATGGATATGGTCTAATGTGTGGTGGAGGGTAGTGTGGGGCTTTTTGTGGGCTGGGGAAGCTTGGTATCGAGAATTTTGTCAAGTTACCGTAGTATTCTACATTCAGTGGTGTGGGTGGTAGGCTATGATATCATACATCCACTTGACAGTGCTTCCTCTGTAGGCTGCCGGAACTGTACCTTTTCATCAAGCAAGCAATAAATCATAATCCTTTCAAGAAAAAAAGGTCTACCAAACATTGCCTCCCACTGGTGATCCATTTGGGCAATGCCATGGGGTATTGAGTGGTTATCGAATTTTATTGCATGGGGTATCGAGTAGGATGGTAAGGCTTGCTCTCTCTGCCCCCTGTATAAGTAATTGAGTTTGAATTAATTGGAGAGAGTGATTGATATATGTGCCACTCGGAGGGGCGCCTAACTATAGTATCTCAGCCAGGCAGCGTCGGCAGGTTTATTTGCTACTAGTGGCCCGGGATAACTATAAGCCCGAAAGAGCTGAAAATTCCTTCCTTTCACGACGACACCCGAGCTCCAATCGGTACACGACAAAGAGGTAATTATATTCCCATTAAAATTTTCTCTCTCACTTAACCAACGAAATCCCAAATCATACAAAATATAAACACCAATCATGAGCACGCTCACTTGGCAGGATATGTCATCCCTTCTGGAGCCTTTGGCGGCTCCGTAATGGGACTTGCAGCTGCTGCTGCTTCTCCCTCTCTCAGGATAACCTGCAAGGGTTAGTAGTATTCCCCGGTATGGACAGGGGTAGAAAAGGTGGCAATTCTAACCTCTTTCTCATTCTGAATCAAAGAGCATGCGGGGCACCAATAGGTTACGCAACAATCGCCCAAGTCATCGCCGGTGATGTTGTACCTCTGTCGAATTTTCTGTCGATGAAGGAAGGGAAGGACAACTACGATCCGTTAACAGAAGGTATGGCAGAGGTTGAAAAGGGGAGGGGAGGGGAGGGGATATACATCCTACGCAACCGCAGATGTAGAATAGACCGCAGGCACCGACAGAGTTAGCGTTTATCGGTTCGTGGCCTTCAAGCGTGGAAGGGTTTGTCGAGAGACGGTACTCGGTTTGCGAGTAGCTCAAGCCGGGGATGCAGCACCCGATAAGACCTACAAGATTAGCAACGAGTCAGGCTCTTGGGGGGGCTAGATAGTATAATACATACATTGCTTTAGGTCAGCAAAGCAGTCGAAAAGACCAACCCTGAATCTGTTTTCTGACATTTCTCTTTGGTATCCTGGTGAAGGCTGGTATGGTAACGGGCTAACACATTGAGTGCGGGGAAGGAAGGAGGAATATATAACGCTTCCAGTCTTGGTTGAGTCCCGTACCGGATCATGCTTGGTATTTGCAAGGACCAATCCGTCTCCCCGGTGTTTTATTTTTAAAAAGTCACCGGCTGCTCACCTCCATACTAGAGTTGAGGGAGTTTGTTGGGTGCAGGTTACAAGCGGAACGTTGCGACCAGGCCCGCAGCTGAGGAGAGAGGGCATTCTGATCTCCTCACTTCATTGGAGAGATTTGGTTGCAACGAGGGATGGTGCGAGCTGGAAAGCATGAGACTTTCACGAGGACGGGGAAGCAACTTGGTTGCTTTGGAGAAATTAGGGTGTCTATTTTGGGTCTTGATTGGGGGGGG
>QFET01012086.1:0-13670 GCA_003316355.1 Tuber calosporum | reverse complement strand
ATGAAATGGAATGGGAATGGAATGTGTTGGCGGCATCGAGATTGCAAGCGGGCGATACTTGGTAGCAATCTGCTACGAACTGCACTTTTATCCTACTGGGATGACAAAACCATGGAATGGTTTGTACCACCACCTTGCACTTGCAACACAGAGAGGGTGTCACGCGGGTTGACTCATGATACACTATCGTAGGTCGCACAGATGTCCCTCTTCGTTGAATCCAAGTTCCGAGTCCACTTGAAAAGCGACCGCCCCAAGATACCGATAGAGAACCGTTTCCTCGTACTGTACCGACACATAGCACACGGAAAGCCTCTGACAGGGACGGCACTTACCCGGTCCTCGAGGAACGGTACGTACGTGCTTCTCTAGTACCGTAGCGGAGAGTGTCGTAGCTGTTGAATCATGCGTTAGCCTGGCTTGTGCTGCTTTCGGAACATTTCGGCCCCTTGCGCCTATGATACGGTACCATACTCTACCGCTGTACAAGTACTCTTGACGAGAAATTAAACATATTTCCCCAACATGTGGTACAAGACGGTAACTCCCGCTTGGCAAAAAAGAATCGTGGAATGATTATCCCCCATTTGTGGATTCCAAAGTGGTATCAAAATTGGGTTCCAAAAGTCCCAGAGTTTCTTTTTTTGTTTTTTTTGTTTTTTTTTTGAAGCTCAACTGGGGAGGGGGGCAGTTTTTTGGTGTGAAACATTTATCTCACGCCCACACAAACCCTTCCAATACTCGAGTACGGCCAATGTATGATTTCACGGGTTTGAGAGATCAGCAATTGAGCGCATAAATTGGTATGACGATATATGTACTCGTACATATATATATCATATTTTGGAAGGGCAGCGAGCCTTCTTATCAATTTTATTCCTAGCTAACCAGAGGAGACACCACCCTAACGGGTATACGGGCCTTCAAAGTTGGCAATCTGTGAAATCCACTTTCGCCAAGCGGCTGTGGCCCCCCAGCTCTCGCGATCCAAGACAAAAGAGGGCGAGAAGGGATATCTTTTTTTTAATTTGAGCCCGGACGATCCCACAAACGGGTACTCGTATATTGGCGATCCTGTCAATCCCTTCCTTTTTGTAAGCCTACCGTGTCGCGGTTTTAGTTGACGGAAATTCCGATGATACTGGATTTAAATGGGTTTGCAGTATTGATTATATGATCTACCGGTACCCCAGTTATCCATGACCGGCACGATGACGCAATATCCTTCACAGGGGGGCCATATCTATCGAGGGGAGCACCCCTATCGTAACGATAGTATGATACCTCAACCAAAATCCGCAAAACGCATTTCCTCCCATCACAGCACCCAACTCCAAAGATCAAGGCAAAGGCGAAATGGAATGGAAAATTTCCCACCTACATATTATAGTGGAAGCGTCCAATGTGTTGTATTATTGTTTTGCTCGGTCATTGGAGAGATTGGTAGGGTATTGCACTTGAATGATGTTACTTGACGGGTTAATTGAGGTGCTTTGGTTGTCACGTAGGGTGTTGGCGTTTATTTGATACCTCTCTACGGAGGTACAGGGCATAAGTAATGTAGGTTCCACGAACAGGGGTATGCCACTAGGAGGGATGAAGGTAGCAAATTAGGTATAGTTCAAGAATGGATAAGTGTCAACCATGTGGCTGAGTGTGCAACATAATAATACCAACCTAATACTAAACCAAATCAAGCAAAAAAACTATACTTTTATTCTGCCTTATCTTGTAACCATTTCTACGGTTTTTTTTATTTGATTTGAACAAGTGTGAGCTTAGATATATTATGTTGCATAATGAGCTACTACTCAGCCACATGGTTGACACTTATCCATTCTTGAACCATACGAGTATAGTACCAGAGAGCTAGCCTTGGGTGGTAACTCGAACAGCGGCCACAACGGCCCAGGGAATATATAGTATTCATGATCTATTAAATGTATGATATATACAGTACTGGTATTCCATGGTATAGTAAGCTGACGGCATAGCGAGAATGCCCATACAAGATATGACCATGCAATAAAGGTTTTCACGAGTATGCTCAAAAGACAGTGATTTTGCTTTGCAGTGACATACAGTTCCTAATATTTAGTAAGGAGACTGTTCGCATCAATCACCGCCTGACATCGTGCCAGCATGCTTTCTACCAATTCTCTAAATTCCTGCTGCCCAATTACTTCCCAAGCTTCCCTAACTGTACTCTTTAATCTATCATATAACATCTGTTCTGGAAAATTGTCTACAAGATAATTTTACATAAAATGCTATACTCTTTGAATAGGGTTTAAGTTATCTGACAAGACAGGCCTGAAAAAACCTCTATTTCTCTCACCTAAAGCTCAGTAGAAGTATCTCCTGCAGCATGCGCAGGTTGTCCATGCTGCATAAGTTTCAAGTAAATTTCATTCCTCCTCCACAGTGCCATATACCCATCAACTATGGGAATAGTATGAGCACAGTAGCTTGCTGCATTAATGGAATTCCAATCTTTCTCTAAAAATATGCCTGGACCTTGCATATCGCTAGGAATACAACCCGAAAAGATTCAGCGTTACTTTCTCTACTCTTTTTCTAATATCCAAGTAGGATCCCACTCTTCTCCTTCACTACTGGTAACCCAACTGTTAAGGGTAGTCGATTCTAAGGGCACATCAGCAAAAATAATTCTCCCTCATGTATTACCTATATATCTCCCTGAACAGGCTGGTAATGCCAGCTCCCCCTGTCCTTCCAGTCCCTCCCGTAATTCTATCGTTGTCAGAAAACTTCCAGGGCCTCCCCACAGCTCAATCCAGACCATCAACGTCATTCATCCCTGTCTTTTATCCGTAGCCCTGTGCTTACTTTACACCGGAATCCATCACGCCTAACTGACCCACTTTTTTTTTGGCTTTTCCTGCCGCACCACTTTGGACATTGTCCGGCTCATTCTTCCCTGTCTGAGTCCGGAAAAACCTCTGCGTTGCTGGGCTCCCTATCATAACTCGGCACTTTCCCTTCCCCCTGATTGCTCCGTTATGGACGCCGTCCCCCTAGGGACGTTCCTCACACCTTAATATGCTCTATTTCCACCTTTGTCGTTCCCATATAAACCTTCCTTGTTTCCATAGTACGTGTTTGTAATTAATTCTTTTGCGCCACAAACTGAAGTCTGTACTCAATCCGCTCCATATAGTCTTCTTTGAGACGCCATGAATCCCTGAAACTTTACAATTTTATTCTCATCCCTGCTCGCTTAGAAAATATCATTATACGTCTCATTTGCGCCACTCTGTATTCTTTGGAATGTATTTATCTTACATTGTTTAATATATTCTATTAAATGTTTCTAAATCAATCCTATTATTTACATACCTGCGTTTATTATCTACTCCGGCACCCTCTAGTACTAAATGCGCCATGCCCATTATCCATTTGATGCCAACTACCCTTTCCGCTGTCCCATTTGGCTCTTTTGCCGTCCCCAAAGTGACGGTAACAAGTACTGTAATGTTGCGGAACTTCCCCGAATTCTCAATATAGAGTCTATCTACCAATACCAGTCTATCCACATTACCCGTTGTTAACTCTCGAACCTTCATTAATGATACCAAGCGCGCTGGGTAATAGCCTTTCAACGCCCCATAACTACTTTCATTACCTGATTCCACCCAGACCCAAACGTTTCTACTAGGACCCGTGGACCTCCAAAGCTGAGTGCCTGTACAACGAAGATGGTGCCATGTGACCTCTCGTGCGTCCTGAAAGTCTTCAACCGGAACGCGTAAAAGCCGACATATCTCGACGGGAAACTGATTGACCATATCCAGATCAAGCTGTAGACTTACAGATGATTTCCGTCGATAATAGTCGAGTAAAAGGTGTGGGAGATTTTTCAACGTCTGACTAAATTGAGAAACAATTCTGATCGTTGCTGTAAAACCCATTAGTTGATTAGTTACGGATCCTACCCTCCGCTTGTGCTCCTTGTCACGTTGTTCATCCTCAATAGGATGTGGTAAACTCACTTCAATATTCATTTCCGGAATTTTGAAGCTGTCAAGCCTGGCATACATTCTCAGGATTTGATGGCTAGCATCGTTTTTATTTGACTGCCGATAACCCTCTTTGATCATTGTTTTGTGATTTGACTCCCCCGACTCCTTAGAATACGTTTGAATGTTCCCAAAGCGCCGTACATGGTCCCAAAAGTGACTCAGCAGGTGTATTTTAACAAAGTTAAAGTCTACATCCTCATCGTAGATATCAGCGACAATTCCATCTAAATCGCGACGCTGTTCGTCCGCATTACGACGTCTTTTGGCTGTTGTGGCTCTGGAGAGGCGTTGTTGTTTAATTACTTAGCTATTCTCACCCCTAATCCTCTTACTTACCTATCTCACCTTTCTCGTGGTGGACTTATCTTTTCGGTAATCCTTAAAACTATCTTTGTGATCGTGAAAGGCTTTTAGGAACTGTTCGAGGTATTGAATTAACTTATTGAGATGGCTTGTATATTGTGACATTAGGGTAAAGTCCACAATCGATCGGACACAGGCCAAAGCTTTGGTAAATCTGGGACGTTCTACGGCAATTGGACGACATAACGAAGCGGCAAAATACGGTAGTATACATTTAACCAGATTCCTCATCTCTTTTCGAGTCCACTGCGAGATCCGAGTGTATTCTTTGTTCGGCGCAGAATAAACGGGATAAACAGCCAAACTCTTCCAGATCGCATCGAATATTTGTAACCACTTGAACTTCCTTAGAAATCCAATTACCCATTTTATAAGGTGTGCTTCGAATATTCCGAGGTAAACAACAAGACGAATTTCGGGTTTGGGTAAGTCGTACTGTTGAACTTTTGGAAGACCCCTAAAGGCGCTTGACAGCAATTTGAACCCATGATCTGTAAGTATTTGCCCTGCATGCTTGTTGTTATCGCAGTACCGGTTGAAGAGATTTTTGTATTTTCTATAATCTGATTTTGCCACGGGGCGTCTCAAATGGGACCCTAATTGTTCCGGTTGTACCTCACAGACAGCGCACAGATTCTCTTGAATACCGTGCTATGAGACGTTTTCCAAGTGATTTGCAATCCAAGCCGTGAGACGTGGAAAATATAATCTGACCTTTCCATCGGCACATTCAACCTCAATTCTTGCATTTCCCAACACAACCATTGGCCCAAATATTGCTTCTATCAAATCACTAAGAATCTCTTTGTTGACCTGCCTTTGCCGTGCAGCTTGTGCAGCTACTCCCAGCTTCTTTGGGGGGACGTGCAAAAGCGCCAAAAGGACGGTCGCATGTTTCGAGGCCTTATTCCGCTTTTTCGATAGGATATTCCCAATTGTCATATAGATTGGCCAGGCTTTCTTATCTCCCCAAAAATTGGTTAAAAAGGTAACATCTGAGGCACATATGATCGGTACAAGCGTTGTTCCATCAGGCAATGTATCCTTTGTTGGCTGTTAATTTTAGGTTTTGACACGTGGTGTGGATGTGCCGTGGAACCTTGCATTTGAACCTACCTGTGTTTCCCACCACCAATCCACCATGTGCATTTCAGAATAAACTCGCTGTGGTGGCTCTTCACTATTCCATTCCTTGACCGGGGCGTAAACTAAATCTTGTGCAAAACATCTTTGACTAAGTAGATATCTAGCACAATCAATAGGATTGCGGAAAATGAATTTCAGTCACGAGGAAGCTTTATCGGGTTCTTCCCTGTCGTGCATTTCCTATTTACAGTCAATATTGGACGTTCTGAGGGTAGATTTACGTACAGCTTCGCTAAACGATACAAACCCCTCTTTACACCTCTTCATCCCCATAACTGATTCCAACTCATCAACAGCCTCAAGGAGCCGATAGCTAGATTTAATATTACTGTCTTTGGGCCCCAAGTTCATATTGAAATATCTGTTGATGTGATCCTTTGGTACCTTTGCTTCAATAAACCAGCGCGCAAGCTCAAAGTCAGACTTGATTCAGAATGGTAGCCACATATCGTCTTCATAATGTTCTCGTTGTACAACGTTCCGTATAGATCTCCCCGCAGTGGCGTGTTTCATCGGTATGGGTAATCCAACCCATGGTGCCCTTCCCTCAGTATCAGAACAATTGTCGCTTTCCACGTCTGAATCGCCAGTGTTTGCGTTACTGTAGAGCTCATTTTCGTCTATATTTAGGTCAATTCTGGGAATTCGTTACCGATCGGATCGAAAGGTTGGTCAGAGTCTACCGGTAGCGTGATCTGAGTTGGACATTCTTCGTCGCAAATGGGCTGTTTAAGTGTTCTCCGAGATTGTACAAAGTCAAAATGTGCGGTTTCCATATGGTTTCTATACCATGTACTGGACTTGTATTTTTTCCTGCAGTACAGGCACTGGGATTCTTGAACCATTCTGTAAGAAATTAGTTTTAACGGGAAACAGCACAACGAAGACGCGAACAAACCAAACTTACTTTCAGGACTGGTCTGACCTTATACTTAAACATGTGTGACAATCGGATAGCCAGTTTCTTGACTGGAGCTGCACTTTAGAGATAGATGGTACGCAAAAAGGTACCAATGGAACGAACCTCGTCCCACTAGATCTTAGAGTTAGAGATATGGCAGGGGGAGAAAAAAAAAATTGAAACTATCCAGATACACGGTATGGCCCGTGGGCGCTGCTGTGTTTTTTCTCCCCTACCCCTGGGCAAAATTGTAATGAGGGCACAGATTGTGTCCGTTCTTCGGCCCTAAACTCCCTCCCAACAACCTTACCCGAACTAGGCCCAGGGCATTTTATCTTGAGAATATCTCCCCTTGATTTTCTATATTTATCGTGGCACAAACAAGGAGAATTTATCTTTGAGATCCTGAACGTTATTCGGGTCCTTGCCGAATTTGAAAATGCTAAACATCATGTCAAGTGCCTATACGTGAATTTCCCTTATCCGACCCTATACCAAGACAGCAGGGGTAGTCCCCAGCCTACCATTCACATCGCGGTACCTCAATCCCCACTTGAAAAGCTTGTTCATGTTTGTTCGACTTACCTTTCAAGTTTACAAGCTTACTTTGGAACCTTATTGTAACCGTACGCCTGTACTATTTTGTACAGGCTCTGAAGAATGTTTAACATTCAAGATGTGACTTTCAACGGTCTCTTTCAAACTTGTCTGAATCACTAGAACTCTTGATATAGCGACAAACACCTTGAATAGTACGTTCTTCCTTGTTATATATGTTGAAATTCTTCAATTCGTTTCATATGTATATTTCCTCTGGTAATATTGTTTATGTCTCTGCTTGGTTATTTCTAGTTTACTCAGGGAAACTATGGACATTACTACAGCTAGGGTATGTCATATTCTCAGTTATATTTCATGATAATGTTAGAGAATTAATGCGTATATTTCTTATGTTATGTGCGGGATTTCTCGGTTGTCTTTCCATGTATAGTGACCTTCTACCGGTCATGTATCATGTGTTATCTTTCCGTTTATTTTTCGCGCACACCACTTCAGATTACGCATATTTTATTGGGATTTCCTTAGTAGTTTTTCAGGGTCAAACATGTTCGCACTTATGTTTCTTACAATGTTTTCCCTATTTTTACTGAGTACATGGAGGATACACACCTGTATAAATAGCTGGTTGCCGCCTACTTTGTTTTAGTTAATTAAGGACAAGAACTACTACCAATCTACCTTCATACTACAATACTCCTCACACAAGCGTGCACATAGTATACTCTTAATACTGTATTGTCTTTTCGTACTCATGCTATAAGATTGTGCCAATACACATAATTTAAACAATATAGACCCGCTCTACCCTGCCCTTTCTCTTTCTTCTTCTTCATTCACCAAATCCTCTACATCAGCAAAAGGCAGCTTTGTCCCCCTATCCCTCATGAGGCATGTGAGGGATGGGGGGCCAAATTATAAAACTCTAGTTGTTGTATCTTGTATCCATGACCCCACAATTCCTGATAGCTCTAGCGTTTTGCAGTATTTTCTTTTTACCCACTCTTTTCCTTGCCATCCGGTTTACTCAGGACGTTGTCCATCCCTTTTGAGCTGTTGCATGGTCCAAACATGCTTTGACTCATCCACCCTAGTTTATCCGGCCCTACCTCCCTCCCCCTGGATTGTTCCGTTATGGACAGTTGCTCTACGACTCAATCATGCCTCCCTACGGCCTAAATGTGCTCCCCCCAGCGTTGATTCACACATCCCTATTACGCCCAGCTATACACAAACCCTTTGTGCCTTTGAACGTCCCAAACTCACCTCCTCTTATTATCTTCTTGCTCCTCGCTACCCTCGCTTATTTCTCCCCTTCCCTTCACCATTACACCTAGACCTAATTCTACACCACCACTTCCCCTAGCGTATTCAATACTTACGTGGACGATTCTCGTCCTTTTTCCGCTGTCACTCGTCTCTTCATCTATGATGCTTGCTGTCGCGCCTATCCCTCCACTTCTCAACTCTGCCCTATGACTGCCAGACCCACGGTATTATGATAACACTATCCGGTTCCTCAATTTCTTCCCCTATCGCAGCACCATTGCCTCGTCGCATTCCTTCACTCTCTCGATGTACTCGTGCTTTCTTCACGGCTCTTAGATGCCTTTGCCCGGCTCTACGCGACCTTCACTGAGCTTTAGTTTTTCCAATTGGGTTGTAGTCTAACTTTAAGTAGTATATTATAAATCAATAAATATTGCCAATTATTTCTATATTTTATTTTAATACTATATTTAGCCCCGAATAGGATGTTATTCGTCCTCAACCCACCCGGCCTCTAGAGCCTCAACCTCATCCCCATCTTCAGGATCTGAATTATTGTCCTCCTCCTCGCTTTCCTCATCCCCTGAAAGCTCCAACTCCATATATGCCGCAGCTTCCTTATCCTCAAGTGGGGCGCGAGGCTCCTGATCCTGAACAAACCCACTATCCCATAGCATCCTCTCGATGCGCTTTTTTGTGTCTTCCACGAGTTTCCTTCTCACCTCTGGAGGCAGCCCTTGCCAGGTTGCACGCTGTCAGAGATAAACATCTAAATTTTCTCAGTGAGTACGATAACCTTATAACGTCTTTTTTGGACCTTCAAAGGTTACTACTAACTCTGTGCTATCAGGTCTGAGAAATCAGGGGGCTAAACAAATGATCCGGAACTCCAAGCCTTCAAAGCATGATACACACAGGCCGTTGTAAGGCATATTAGGACATCGTTAGTACGATTAAGAAACGTTTTATCGGTCCTCCCACGCATTCACCTACCCCGGTACCACCCATAAAACAATAGTTTTGCTCTCTCCGGCGCAGCAAACCGGAAAACACATTCCTGCCTTGGTAAGCCTTTTCGCGTCCCTTTGGGGAAGATCTGTGTACTACTGACCTCTTGTTTACTTGGATAGCATGTGAACCGGTCATTTTCCAGCAAATAGGTAACACGCCCCTTTATTTCGGTCTTTGTTTTATGCGCGAAGTCATAAAGGTCCTCAACCGTGTTTTTTGACTCTGAAACTAAGTGTGACCTGGTACTGGACTGCCTAGATTTCAACCATATTTATCTAATTACCCGTTCACCGTCCCAAAGGGGATGTTCAGGGATATTCAAAAGAATTACAAAAGTCATTGCCGACTTCCCGATCTCCCTGTATCTCCAACACAACTTGGTAGCTGCCTTTACCCAATAGCTTTTAAGAAGTGTATCGTTTTCGGCAGGCTTTACAAAGGGATTAACAAACCATGTGTGATACCGTACCATATTAGCTGCGTTCTTAAAGATTATCCTCTCCTCCCCATGCAAGGTATTGATTTTTGATGATACAGTTACCGGGACTGCAATATCAGAGGCCGGAAATTCAAGATTAGCCATACGATGCTCCGAATGGGACGGCACTATTCCTTCCCCTACAGCATCAAAGGGTGAAAGGTGTGACGAATCTACTCTGAGAGGGCGTGAATGCAATTGTGCTGCCTGCGGCTGTGACGAAAGCCCTTGTGAAGGGCCATTCAGAGTCGGTGATGGGGAGTCCTCAGTGCTCTTCCTGATTAGCATAGAATTTTAAAAGTTATCGGATTCACTCACAAATCTCAACCGGCTCCTTATCCTCCGTGGCGGTTGCTCCACCAGTGGTTCTACTGGACGTTTTTCGAGCCCTCTGGGACCAATGAGAACATCATCCTCGTCAACTTCCGTAAGCTCCTCTTCCTCAACAAATGAATTAACTGGTCCTTGTATATCCCGTGCTGGTGTGCCACTCTCTACAAAGGATACAGAAGATCTCGATGATTATGGCTGAGCTCAGGGGACTACTGTTACTGTAGTCAAGTGTTATATAAAAAGTTTCGGGTGAGCTCATTTTGGCCTCTGAACGGCAGAACTCACCTCTGCTTATATTTCCCGTCATAATTTTGTGTATATGAAATATTTAGACTGCGTGGAGGAATTGGATTGATGCGTGAAAGGTCTTTAAGTGATGAATGAACTCACAGCTTCCCCTGGGGATGAAGGAGCTATATGCTAGAACACAGATTTGGCTTGGGCCCAAGGTCCATGGAAATCATTGGCATGGACCCAGTCCACGCTAGAGCCTTTTGGCCACCGAACTTCTCAATTACTAAGTGCACGGAAGGCTACAGGCTGGATAGAGACTATCTATTCGGGATTGCTGGGACAGGATTTTATATGCCTGGTCACATAGTTGAACTAGCATAACTTATGATTTCCAAAAGATTAGATTATATATACTAGGACAAGATCAAGAAGAAAGGGGACGTTTAGCGTTTCAGAAAACCTTTATATCTCACCGGCTAAATTCAAAAAATAAAACTATTAAGAACACTAAAATATAGGACTGCAGGATAGGATCTTGAGAAGCTGTAAAACAGCGTAGACAGGATTAAGAAAATGATTCGCAGATAGAAGCAAAAAAGCAAAAAAAGATAAGAAAGCCCCATGAAACTAATGAAAACACATATGAAGGCACCAATAAGACGTAGCCCGGTACAAACACACAAGCTCTAGAAAACCGTCGCCAAATGGATGAAAGTTGGAGCAAAAGTAGAAAAGTCCATGAAACAAAAAACACCCGCAGGCCCAAAGAAGACGTACCCTGGCATAAACTAATAAGCTCTAGAAAATAAGTGCCGAAGAGATACAGGTTGGAGCAGGAGCAAAAAGGTTCATAGAATGAATGAACCGCGATCTGAAGGTCCAAAGAAGACGCAGCCAGCTACAAATTAGCCTTAGAGACCCCCCAAGTAGCCGATAGAAATGAAAACAAAAGCAAAGAAACCAAGTAAAACAAAGAAACCCAACTGAAAACCCAAGAAGACCCAGCGCGTCCTAATTACCCCCATTCCCATCTCCGTCTCCATCGCCATCGCCATCGCCATCGCCATCGCCATCGCCATCACCATCGCTACCCACACGTGGTGCCTCGCACCAAGTGAGGTGGACCGCCCGGAGGCAAAGCCACATTTGCGACCTCTTGTCCAGCGTGAAGGTTCATATAACCTGCTCCCTGCTTAACACGAGCACGAGAGATGAGTTCCGGGAGTGCCCCTGGAACCTAATGACCTTGCGATCATTGCTCTGAATCCTCCTCTGCCAGCCAGCATGAGACCTGGGAAAGGCCTACCTGCGCTTGGCGCGGCGCCCAACGTCCTCCTCAACATCAGAGTGGGAATCAGGCTCTGTGTAGAACTCAGCGACGTCGAATTGGCCAGGGTCGAGATAGCGCCGATTGCCCCTATCAAGAGTTGTATTGGGAAGAACAGCCTCGCCACAGTCGGCAGGAACAGCAGGATCGCGGTGGAGGAAATAAGCAACTATGAGGGTTGTACACCAGGAGAGACGAAGCTAGGCATTAACTTGATCATCGTTGATCTAGTCGATTTGGTCGGCAGCAGCGCTGGTGACATTTATCCCTTGAATGTCGCGAAGAATCCCGATGAACTGTCGGGGGTGCTCCTGATTATCCAGGTACCGACAGGCAGCCTCGCCGAGCTCCTGCAAAGGGTAGTACCAGAGGATCGCCAGCCAAGTCTTGTTTGGCGTATTGCTACCATGCACAACCCAGTGCAGCTGGCGAGCCTACCCAGCAACGGCACCTGACGTCTCAATGAATATTATGCGCACCGGTCTCACTTCGTGAAGAGTTCCTTGGGGACGAGCAACGTCCCTTCCACCTCCCGATCCGGAACCCGAAGCACCGCCGGCGCCTGCATCCTCATCGGCGTGCTTATCATCGGAATTGAGTCTGGCATTCCTCCGAGACTCGGCTGCCTTCTTCAGCACGTCAATGATGTGGGTATCCAAGGCGATGTGGAATGCCTAATATGGGCCGTTCTGGGGTGAATTGAATTTGGCTTGAAAGCCTTGGAGGGTAGTGTGGGCAACGACCTCAGTTCTGAGTTGACCCCAGAGAATATCGCCGGCCTGTCTACGGCTGGTGATACCCTTCTCCTGGACCTTCCCCAGAATGAACGTCCGAAGGGCACGGTATCGCCTGCCTGAGTCAGAGCCTCCAGCTCTATTGAGATTGAGCTCAGTACGGAACTCTGCGGTAGTGTGACGTGGTATGCAAGCAACCAATCAGATTCTCCTTAAAAAGGAGCAAATGAGACGCACAGAGTACTAACCTTAATTAAAAAAGGATGTTCTTGGCGTGCAGAAGAGGACGGAAAATTGCAGGAGATCTACCGAATACTCATCAATAATTAATCACTCATGAGAAATATCCCAATAAGACGCGCAAGGGACTAACTTTAAGAAGATTCGCAGCCGAAAATGGGGAGCCACTAATCTATACTAAGAGTAGCGATTAGTTATTGTTTCCCATTAAGAAAAGCCGGACAGTAGCCCTTACAAGCCGTGCACAGGATCAACAAGGCCTTCACCTGTCCCCGAAGGAATGGGTGAAGGCTAGGCTTCAAAGGTTTGTGTTTGTTTGTTCTAGGGGGATGAAGAAGGAAAGGAAAGAGCCAAGGGAGATGAATCGGGTAATAAACTTACCTTTATGGGGTCGAAAACAGTTGTTTCTAGCGTGACTGGATTTTTTGCGGGGACGAGCGAGGGTTTGAAAAAGAGGCCTAGGATGACAAAGCTAAACTAGAAAAGCTACCGGGAGAAGTGACTGAGGGCTTCAACGGTAAGTCATTCTGCGCATAGTGACCAGTATACGGTAACTAATGAAAGGCCTGAGAACGGCTCATTTTAGACATTAGGAACGACGTATGAGACTTACTGTGGGTGGGTGTTATGATCCTATGCGGTAAGCTGGTTCTGCAACAGGTAACTACTTCTCTTTGGGTTGGATGAATATGACTGGGCCGTTGTTGTAGTCAGGTATGGGGCGTGGCGCTAATCTCAGCCACCAGGGTAGGAGTACTATTGCAACGAGTAGTACTAGGCGGAGTTCCACTATTGCTCTTAGGCCTATGCCTACGTTGTCTTGATAGCTGAACCCTATGGTTCCTATCGCACAACGCCAATAGGGAATGGAACAGTAAAGAGGTAAAGTAATTGTATAGAAAAGAACTTAGATGGTTGCGTGAAGAGTCCTAACTACAGGTCGCATAGAGGTCCTTATATAGGCACTCTTTCCTGAACCCTAACCCTGGTGACTCATACCTGTGAGTCACACGACCTCTATGACTCATAGTGA
>QFET01012083.1:0-29900 GCA_003316355.1 Tuber calosporum | reverse complement strand
CCAGAGCTCTTAAACTGCTCCTCTGGGCCCTTGTGGGAGTTATGTGCCTAACAAATTGGCACAGAGTCTACTGATTTCTTGCGTATAAAATTGCTGACTCCAAAACACGAATGCCTACAAAAGGGTCCCGACTAGCAGCCGGTGACGACCTGTACCCACTAGAAGACTTTATAATTCCGGCCAAAGGACCAAGGATGGTGGAAACTAGAATTTCCGTCAGATTACCAAAAGGAACATATGCCCAGTTGGCACCACGCAGTGGAATGGCCGCCAAATATGTGATCAGCATTGGCAGTGGAGTAATGGACGCTGATTACACCGGAGAAGTCAAGGTTATCTTAATGAACCATGGAAACCAAGATTGCCAGGTTAACAAAGGGGACCACATGGCACAAATGATAAGTGAGAACATACGCAGGGCGGAATCAATAGAAGTGGACGGTCTAGCAGACACTGCAAGGGGCAAAGGCAGATTTGGAAGCACGGATGTATCAACCAGACGATCAGCTGCAACAAAGACCCAGGTAGTGGTTGCATACTTGCAAGCGGACCAGGCCGACAATGAGTTTCTTGATGAAACAGACCATCAAGCAAGACAAGGCAAAGGGATACTCCTAATATCTAATGCTATAATGTCCAAGGTTGATATTAGGAAATATGACCAGACATTATTAAAAACAATTAAAGAGGCAGGCCAGAACGATAAAGACTGGCAGGAACGCAAGCGAGAATTGGAAACGTTAACCCATGAGGGCAATCCAATACCAAGTAACAGGGCAGTAACAGAAGCACTGATATACTATAAGAATCGCTTATATATTCCAGTCAACAAACAGCTGCAGACAACTATAGCCAAAGGTTGTCACAACTCTAAAGTAGCTGGACACTTTGGACAAGAGAAGACTCTGGAAATTGTTACCAGAGACTTTTATTGGAAATGGCTGACAGCATGGATAAATGACTACGTACGGTCATGTGAGGAATGTCAACTTTATAAATCCCTACGACATGCACGGTTTGGTCTGCTGCAGCCTCTAGAAGTTCCATTTGCAGCCTGGTCATCCATATCGACCGACTTCATCACACAACTACCAGAAATTCCAGGAAGAACACAAATTATGGTGGTCGTGGATAGGTTTACAAAGATGGCTCATTTCATAAGGCTTGAAGGAAATGCAACTACCATGGAAGTGGCAAACGTGTTCTCGAGGGAAGTCTGGAAGCTACATGGACTTCCAGCGGAAATTATATCCGACCTGGATGCAAAGTTTTCGTGAGAATTCTGGGAATCCCAATGCAAAACCTTGGGTATATAACCAAAGATGTCAACTGCGTACCACCCGCAAACTGATGGACAAACAGAGAGGACCAACCAAGTGCTGGAAGGATAACTCTGAAACTTTGTCAATTATGAGCAAACGGACTGGTAACAGCTGCTACCACTAGCCGAGCATGCCTACAACAATTCGGTAAGGAACGCACATGGCATGTCACCCTTCTACGGAAACTATGGATTCCACCCACAAAGAGAATGGATGAAGGAACGTGAAGCCCAAAATCCAGGCGCCCAGCTATATGCACACAGGATGCAAACAATACACCAACAGGCCAGAGAAGCGTTGGTACAAACGCGGGAAAATATGAGCAAATATTATAACCGCAAGGCTAAGCAGCAACCAGACATCAAGGTCGGGGACCTGGTCATGTTAAATGCAAAAAACATAATGACCAAACGACCCTCGAAGAAGCTTAGCCCAAAGCTGTATGGCCCGTTTAAGGTATTGGAAAAAAGAGGTGAACGTGCCTACAAACTAGAAACATAACCAAGATGGAAGATCCATCCGATATTTCATGTATCATTGTTGGAACCATATCGAATATCCAAGCGACCAGCAAGGGAACAACCTCCCCGCGAGCCAGAAAAAATTGATTCAGATTTTTAATGGGAAATCGATAGAATCGTGAAGAGTGATATAATATCTTATACCTGGCGCGTGGGAGGTCAGAACCGACCGATGCGTGAGTTACGGTACTTTGTAAAGTGGACTGGCTGTTCTGTAGATGAAAATACTAGGGAACCACCAGACCACTTAGAGCATGCACAGGATTTGGTGGAGGCGTTTCATAGGGAGAATCCGGATATGCCAAAGCGGGCAGATGTTGAATGACAAGGAAAAGGTTTTCCTAGTATGGCCAAGCAAACGCGTTAGGTTTTTCACCCTACCAAGTCTAGTTCAAGAAGGGACTGATATATTTCGGAGAGTGTTTAAGTTGAGGTTTTATGGTTAGAAAATTGTTGTTTGTTTTTTATTGTTATTTTTGGGTACCTAAAGAGAGTGTAAACTTGGATAAGCGATTCGGGAGAAACCGCACAGAGGAGGGAGCTCGTGTTAGGCACAAACGACTACCAAGAGGATTACATGACTTTCCAGATGGAACTACATGAATCTGAAACTCCACAGGCAATTACCCCCCTGCAGCCCCAGCGTTCGCCCCAGGAGTCGACACTGGCACCTTGTCAGTTGCTTGTTTACTAAGAAAAACGAGAAATCGGAGCACATCTTCTAACCCCGTATACCTCGTCGGCGTCCGTCCGACCGGATGCTGTCCGCAGGGTATATGAGAGGGCCTCTCTAGCTACGTCTGGGAGGTGGAACGAAGCGATTCCGTCAAAGGCCCGTGGAGTTACACCCAGATAAAGTCAAGAGAGCCCGGGTAGTCCTAGATGGGTATGAATGCGCGATTAAAGTAGTCTACTCCGATACACACCGAGAGTATGCTTACGCCCCCGTGATGCCTATAAGGTCAATAAACCTATAGGAACATGTTGTTGAGAGGCAGTGAAGACGAGAAGGTATTGGCCTGATCTTGAACACTAGTCATCCTGAAAGCCAGCTGCAGAGCCGGATAAGACGGCACGAAGCAAATTGGGCCAACGACCAAGCTGGTCCCTTGGAATTCTAAGAAGTTATTGGTACGTTCCAAACGGGGCGGCCATATCTTAACAGCCGAAAGAAGGTTGACAACTCCCACTAATGGGGTCCACAACCTCAGAGACGTCGGGAGCTCTGATCATACAATTAGCTGTGTGGGGTAAGAGCAAGTTTTCAGGGTCAAAGCGGGTTCGTTCTCAGATTAAGAGACAAAGGGTGGGAAGAAACATACCTGTTTATATGTAACCCAGTCATAGTCCGCTAACACTCAGACGCGGGTTATAAATAACGAAGTGCCTAACGAGCTTTAACCATCATCAAGCAACGGAGAAGAGATCTTATCAATATCATAAGTTTTACTCAAAATCTTTACCTACGAGCCTTCCTAGACAATCTCCGTTTAGGAAGTCAGATTTAATCCTAGCCCGATTCGCGTGCCCTTAGAATCGGCTACCCTTAACACAGACGTAGAAGAAGTTTCACTAGTTGGAAGCGACCATACACCTGGACGCTCTCGGTCACCTTTGGCACTCCACCACCTGTCACAGCCAAGTGAAGTCAGAAAGTCAGCCCTTGGAACTTGCTCAAGCTCTCCCCGTCCCCTTGACGCCAGAAATCCAGCTATGGATAGATTAGAAGAACGCATAGGCCAGGTAATGAGTTGCTTCGACTGTACCTTCCAGGAATCAGTTGATATGCAACATCTGGCCTACCGTGAACTATCTGGTCAAGCTCAGGATCAGGCAAACTAACTCCAGCACCATGCTCAAGGGATATGCCGTGAGGAGCAATTCATTGGCGAGGAGTTCAAACAAGTCAATTCAGAACTTGAAATGTTAGCAACCTAAACCGCAGCACTTCAAGATGCAACCACCAAATGGCTGGAGGCAAAGTTGGCAGCGCAGGAAGAACGGGCTGCACACCATGAAGCGGTAAGTACCCCTCAAACAGGACCGGGTGGAAAGATAAGCCTATCTGGTTAGGCAGAATGCTGCATCTGAGCAACTAAATCAAATGTTGACTTGGATTAATGAAACTTTGGTGCAACTACAAGTTGAGAGGAATGCACCAAGGATGTGGGAAACAAGTGTACCACAGCCAGTGGAAAATCTAGGCTTAGAGACACGAACCACGGCCGATGGCGGAGAAGAGTTCCACTTCATTCCCGGTAGCGACAAGGGAAAAGCCATCAATCGCGGTGACGGACACGGAAATGGCAGGAAGGACCCACCCCCGCCTGCTCTAGCGAATGCACCCAACCCAGGATACAATGACTCGGGGTCTGAGGACCGTGGTGGCCCCTCACGACGAGGGGGTGAGCCATCACGAAGACCTTTACCTGGCCCAAAGTTCAAAGCTGAAGCAGATGCATGGGTGGACCAACTGGGGCAAGCATTATCCAGGACTAACCGCCGACAAGCGGGTCCACCATTCAAGTTTGAGAATAAGCCTATTAAGGATCTGCGACTATGGTTATTATATTGCGTGGACTTCTTTGGGAGGAATCCATGGTAATGGGAAAACGATGAAGCAAGCATCAAGTATGCTTTAGGAAGAATGGAAGGAACTGAGGTAGTCCCGTTCTCGATAACTTATCAGAAGAAAATGACTGGGGATCTCGGATTCCCAAATCATGAGGGTATAGATTTCAAGATCACTTTCCGAGCCGAAGTTCCAGAACGATTCTCAGTCCTGCATAAGGCACAAAAAGCCTTAACCGAGACGGAGAAGGTCCGGTATACAGGGGATATAGAGAAGTATCCCCTCACCATGGAAAACTACAACATCGAAGCAGAAGTATCTGGTATCGCTTGGAGAACTATAATTCAGCGGCAACTCCATATTGAAGCCATGCATACGCTATCACCTGAAAATCATGATTTGGATAGAGAATGGATAAAGGCAGTCCATAGGGTTACCAAAGCGGAAGAATCGTTCAAGGAACAACAAGGGATAATCACAAAAAACGACCAGGGGAAAAGTGACTTCCAGGAAAGAAAACGAGAGGAGGAATCAAAATCCAGCAAGACCACTGCTGGAAATAATAAACGGAATACCTATACGGCAGCTGAAAAAGCTGCCTACAAATTGAAAAAACAAGCGGAAAAAGGAAAAAAGCCCCTGCTGAAGGAAAGGTTGAGTATACAAATTGGATTGAAGCTCTTAAAGGAATCCCTAAGAACAAAATTGAAGAATGAAAGGAAGCCAACCAATGCACTCCTTGCACGTTGGCTAACCATACTTGGAAGTTCTGCTGGAAACTGGCCCAAGTATCAGTTATAGGGCAGAAACGGGGATATTTCAAAGCCCAATATCGACGACCGCTGATAACAAAGGGGCAACCAGCACCAACAACTAGGATGAACCAAGTCAACCAGCCTAGAATTTAGGACCTGAAGGACAAGGGTGAAACCTAATAGAGGTTTTCAGGCACTGGCTGCGATGGCGACCGAGTACTCGGTTATGGACCCCTTACCGAAACCGAAATCACCAAGGGGGCTCGACCTCTGCAAGGTCCTACTATCAGTTATTCCGCTCTTCTCCGTGGGAAACTCTAAACCAAAGCGAGAGTCAAGAAAAGCAATCCAGATCTACGGGAGTATCACAGACCTAAGTATAACAGGCGAGCGAGAAGCGGTTAACTTGGACAGCGGCTCGTGGTAGTCTGGGACTCATTCTAGGAACCTAAAACTCAAAAAGAAGAAAGCGTAGCTCCATATTTGATATATATCAGACCTCAGTACGGAAGACGGTCAACCAAACCCGCATCCTTATAAAGCCCACAATCCTTACAAGACATCCAAGGAAGAGTGGACAGACCAGCGCTGACTAGGGACATCTTAAGCATGACAAGTAGAAATCAGTCTAGCCTGGATCGTGAGAAGCCTTCCAGGAACGAAATATATTACAGGTCAGCTGGACAAACGGAATAGTTGGAGAAATGGAACAGGATTCCTGACATCAAGAAAAATGAAGTGGAAGAGAATGAGTAACTACGGCTACCTAGACCACACGCTATATGGACCGTAGTAAATCCGTCCCGAACCCTGACTTAAGCTTTGTGGACAGGATAGGCATGATAGACTCATGTGGTAAACGAGGCAATGTGTGAAGAATCCCCGGAGCCCAAATATGCTGATATAGTTGAAACGATACGAGTGCGGCTCCAGTGAAGACAAAACCGTGGGCTGAGAAGGGCAAATGGCAGGTGTATGGGAACACTTGGGGAATGGGTAAAGACTGCCAGTAGTGGGCTGCCCAGTACACCAAAGACAGAGATTTTAGTGTGTCTGAGGTGGTTTAAATGGCCGAAACAGTGCGGGCATAGTAACAATCAGCCAAAGTTATCACAACAACGAAAATGTCCCTCAAAAGACCTGCACAGGCCCCTAGCGGCTCAAATAAAAGAAATAAAACAGAAGCACCTGCCCCGCCTTTTTATTCATGCCCAGAAGGCAGAGCAACCATTGAAGCAAAGGGCGAACGGATCCCGATTCGTGTTCTATTAGACTCAGGGTCTAATATATTCATAATTAACCAAGAGCTGGTTAATAAACACCGCCTATCATACCACACACGCACAAATAGCTCGGACATTTACACCTTTGAAGGAACTACAGCAGCAAATAGGGGAAAACACTACACACATCCTATTCTCTTAGAGATCGGGAACAACGCACACCGATCTCACATATCTTGTGAAATTGCCAATGCTGGCAAATATGACCTCATCATCCCATTTGGATGGTGGCATACAGAACATCCCATAAGGCACATCGAGGATGTGTAAAAATGGACTTTTAAAGAGGAGTAATGCTAAAATCATGGTAATGATGAAGGCATAGACTTGACATTTGAAGGGGATGAGACTGTGGCATACGACCCAGAAGCACGATACATTGGATGAATCGAAATATCACCCACTCCAGAGTCAAAAGAGATTCTGTAAATACCTCAGGAATACCTTAAATTCAAGAAGGTTTTTGCACCAGAAACGGCAGAGAAACTAGTAGAGAGAAGAACGTTTGACGACGCCATTGACTTGATACCCGGCGGGGTACCACCATGGGGCCCGATATATCCTATGACAGCCCACCAGCTGGATTTGCTTAACCAATACCTACCGAAAATGCAGGATCAAGGGAAAATCGTGGAAAGCAAATCTCCTACTGGGGCTCCAATTTTATTTATCCCCAAACCGGACGGTCATGGAGGCTCTGTGTGGATTACCGACAATTGAATAAGTTGACGGTGGCCAACAAATACCCACTACCCATAATCAGTGAGCTTCGCGACTGGGTGTCTGGGGCCCGAATCTTTACAAAGCTCAACTTAAAAGATGGCTATCACCTCCTAAGGATAAGGAAGGCGATGAGTGGAAAACTGCATTCCGGACACGATACGGCCACTTTGAATACAAAGCAATGCCATTCGGGCTGGTAAGAGTGCCGGCCACATTCCAGGCTGTGATAAATAAAATTCTGTGTGAATTTTTAGATCATGGAGTGGTGGTCTACTTAGACAACATCCTAATTTACTCCAAGACAGAGAAAGAGCATGTCGACCTGGTCAAGAAGGTACTCTCTCGCTTGGAAGAATCTGATCTAGCGGTATCGACCACTAAGTCAGGTTTGCACGTCGATACAGAGGAATTTTTGGGGTATATTGTGGCAATTGATGGAGTCACCATGAGCGAAAGAAAGGTCGAAAGCATAAAAATTTTGAAGGCACCAAGGTCGGTCAAGGAGGTGCAAATATTCATTGGCTTTGCTAATTTATACTGGCGTTTCATTAAAGATTTCTCCAAAATGTGCAAACCAATAACCGAAACGTATAAGGACGACCCGAGAAAATTCAGCTGGGGGGTGGAACAAGAGGGGGTGTTTGAAGAACTTAAGAAAAGATTCATCTAAGCCCCCATACTCTGTCATGTTTACCCTGACAGAGAAACAATTGTGGAAACAGATGCTAGCCTTTTTGCACTAGGCTGTGTCTTGTCAAAGTATAAGAACAAAAAGCTACATCCGGTGGCTTTCCACTCACGGAAGCTGAGCCCAGCTGAGCGAAATTATGAGATACATGATAAGGAACTATTGGTGATTCTGGAAGCATTTAAAGAGTGGAAACAATATCTGGTCGGAACAGAGAAACCATTAACTGTCTACACTGATCACCAGAACCTACAGAAATTCCTTACGACTAAGGTATTGAATCCGCGGCATATACGATGGGCACAGCAACCTGCGAACTACAATTTCAAGATTGTCTACCCACCAGGAAAACGAGGCGTAAAGCCAGATGCACTAAGCCAACGGCTGGAGTACCGTCCAGAGGAGGGAGCTGCGCATAGCGAACTGTCAATACTCAAGCCTTCTTACTTCCAAATCACACTGTTGCACTTAAATCAGCCAGAAAGGGAGTAAAGAATAAATGGCACAGAGTCTACTGATTTCTTGCGAATAAAATTGCTAACTACAAAGCACGAATGCCTACAAAAGGGTCCCGACTAGCAGCCGGACACGACCTATACGGACTAGAGGATTTTATAATTCCATCTACAGGACAAACGTTGGTGGAAACTGGAATTTCCGTCGGATTATTAAAAGGAACATATTCACAGATGGCACCACGCAGTGGAATGGCCGCCAAATTTGGGATCAGCATTGGCGGAGGAGTAATCGAGGCTGATTACACCGGAGAAGTCCAGGTTATCATAATGAACCATGGAAACCAAGATTGCCAGGTTCGCAAAGGTGACCGAATGGCACAAATGATCATTGCGAACATACACATGGCGGAAGCGATGTAAGTGGACGGACTAGCAGAAACTGCAAGGGGCAAAGGCAGATTTGGAAGCATGGATGTATCACCCAGACGATCAGCTGCAATAAAGACACAGGTAGTGGTTGCATACTTGCAAGCTGACCAGGCCGAAAATGAGTTTCTTGATGAAACAGACCATCAATCAAGACAAGGCAAAAGGATACTCCTAATGTCTAAAGCTATAAAGTCCAAGGTTGATATTAGGAAATATGATCAGACATTATTAAAAACCATCTAAGATGCAGGCCAGAACCGTCAAGACTGGCTGGAACAAAAGCGAGAATTGGAAATATTAACCAATGCGGGCATCCCATTACCAAGTCACTGGGCAGTAACTGAAGGACTGATATACTATAAGAATCGCTTATACATTCTAGAGAACGAACAGCTGCAGACAACTAAAGCCAAAGGTTGCCACAACTCCAAAGTAGCCTGACACTTTGGACAGGAGAAGACTCTGGAAATTATTACCAGAGACCTTCTTTGGAGAGAGCTGAAAGTGTGGATAAATGACTACGTACCGTCATGCGATAAAGGTCAATATAATAAATCCCCACGACACGCTCGGTTCGGTCTGCTGCAGCCTCTAGAAGTCCCATTCGCAGCCTGCTAATCCATATCGACTGACCTCTTCACACAACTACCCGAATCACAAGGAAGAACACAAATTATGGTAGTTGTGGATCTGTTTACAAAGATGGCACACTTCATAGGTCTGGAAAATAATGCAACGGCAAAAGAAGTTGCAAACATATTCTTAAGGGAAGTATGGAAGCTACATGGTCCTCTGGCAGAAATCATATCCGACATGGATGCAAAATTACCGGGAGAATTCTGGGAACAACTATAGAAAAGCCTAGGGATAAAATGATAGATGTCAACAGCGTATCACCCCCAAACTGATAGACAAACAGAAAGGACCAACCAAGTGCTGGAAGGTTACATTAGGAATTTTGTCAATTAAGAACAAACGGACAGGTAACAATTGCTCCCTTTAGCCGTGCATGCCTACAACAATTCGGTAATGAACGCACGTGGCATGTCACCCTTCTATGCAAACTATGGATTCCACCCACAAACAGAATGGATGAAGGAACGTGAAGCCCAAAATCCAGGCGCCCAGCTATATGCACACTGGATGCAAACTATACAAAAACAGGCTAGAGAAGCGTTGGAACAAACGCGCGAAAATATGAGCTAATATTATAACCGCAAGGCTAAGCAGCAACCAGATATCAAGGTCGGGGACCTGGTCATGTTAAATGCAAAAAACATACGCACCAAACGACCCTCGCAGAAGCTTAACCCAAAGCTGTATGGCCCGTTTAAGGTATTGGAAAATAGAGGAGAAGGTGCCTACAAACTCGAAATATCACTAAGGTGGAAATTCCATCCTATGTTTCATGTATCAATATTGGAACCCTATCGAACATCTAATCGAACAGCAAGGGAACAACCTCCTAGCAAGCCAGAAGAAATCGATTCAAATTTTGAATGGGAAATTGAAGTAATCGTGAAGAGTAAAATAATCTCTCATACCCGGCGCGTGGGTGGTCAGAACCGACCGATGCGTGAGTTACGGTATTTTGTGAAGTGGACTGGGTGTTCTGAAGATGAAAATACTTGGGAACCACCTGACCACTTAGAGCATGCACAGGAATTGGTGGAGGCATTTCATAGGGAGAATCCGGATATGCCAAAGTGGGCAGACGTTGAATAACAAGGAAAAGCTTTTCCTAGCGTGGCCAGGCAAACACTATAGGTTTTTCACCCTACCAAGTCGAGTTCAAAAAGGAGTAGTTTATTTTATATTAATTTATTTTTGTGTTTTATTTTGGATAAAGGAAAAGGGAAAAGAGGGTCACACCTACAACAGCGATTCGAGACGAACCTCGGAGGATGGAGCTCATGTTAGGCACATGTGTATGAGGTACTTAATTCAGTACTGCATTCATACGAAAAATGAGCTGAAAACCCTACTCATACCACTCCGGCCCCGTTGTTGGGCCTGCAGGTTACCTGCGGCACCTACGGCTAAAACATCCCCTCACCAAAAAGTCTTAAATTGACTCCCTCCTCGTAACACCATATACGTCGCCGCCGTCATGGTCTAAGGGCATAAGGTCACGTGGTCTATCTCGAGGTCACGTGTTCTACTCCCCGGTCTATCAGTGCTTCTGGTTGAATGAGATATTTTCTACCAATCGAGTTCGCATCTGCAAACCTTCCTGCAAGATGATAACAACACCCCGACAGAGGGATTATTGCCAGAATTCCAAGAACAGGACTCTGTCTTGAAATAGCAGGTCGAACGGAAGAAATCGGTCTGTCGGTTAAAGAGTTATGAGCGATATTACCCTAAGAGCATATCGGAAGACTGAGGTCCCCGATGCATGGCGACATGAGCATTGATCCCCTCATATATGGATAAAGGTCTACAGATCGGCAGACTCCCACTGGTGGATATGACGCTATCATTCCGATAAGTTGGCCAGGTGACCGAAGACCAATGGTGTGAGACTAAGTTCTCAGGGTCAAACAGGTTTCGCACTTGGGAAACATAGTAGAAAGGTTTTAGAAGTTGTAAAGCTGTGCAATCAAGGTCGCAGAGTATAAATACCTGAGCAGTCCCCGGTCTTAGATAGAGCATCAAGCAACTGAGAAGAGATCTTATCAATATCATAAGTTTTACTCAGATTCTTTACCTACGAGCCTTCCTAAACAATCTCCGTTTACGAAGAAAGATTTAAGCCTAGTTCGATTCGCTTACCCTTAGAATCAACTACCCTTAATACCCAGCTCCATGCACACTGGATGCAAATAATCCGACAACAGGCCTGAGAAGCCTTGGTACAAACAGGGGAAAATATGAGCAAATATTACAACCGCAAGGCTAAACAGCAACCAGACATCAAGGTCAGGGACCTGGTCATGTTAAATGCAAAAAACATATGCACCAAGCGACCCTCTAAGAAGCTTAGATCAAAGCTATATGTTCCGTTTAAGGTATTGGAAAAAAGGGAAGAGCCTGCCTACAAACTAGAAATATCACAAAGATGGAAGAACCATTCGATATTTCATGTATCATTTTTGGAACCCTATCAGACATTCAAACAACCAGCATGGGCATAACCTCCCTGCGAGCCAGTGGAAATCGATTCAGATTTTGAATTGGAAAATGAAAGAATTGTGAAGAGTAAAATAATCTCTTATACTCGGCGAGATGTAGGTCGTAACTAACAACTGCTTCAGTTACCCTATATCGTAAAGTGTACTGGATGTTGCGAAGATGAAAATACTTATGAACCACCTGAACACCTAGAGTATGCACAGGTATTGGTGAAGGCATTTCATAGGGTGAATCCAGATATGCCAAGGCAGGCAGATGTTGAAGGACTTGGAAAAGGTTTTCCTAATAAGGACTAGCAAACGTGTTAGGTCTTTTGCCCTACCAAGTCGAGTTCAAGATGGAACTGGGTATATGTCAGAATTGTTTAAGTTTGGGTTATATTTTTACTTCTTTTTTTTATTTTTTTTTATTTTTCATATTTATGTATTGCCTAAAGAGAGGGTAACTTTTGAAAAGCGATTTGAGACAAACCGCTCTGAGGAGAGAGCTCGTGTTAGGCACAAACGACTCCCTAGAGGATAAGATGACTTTTCAGGAGGAACTGCATAAGTCCGAACCTCTACAAGCAATTACCCCCCTGCCGCAAAGGCATTCGCCCCTGGAGTCAACTCTCACACCTTGTGGAGTTGCTCGTTTACTAAGAAAGAAAAGTAATTAGAACACATTGTGTAACCCCAGATATGTCATCGCATGCCGTCCGACCGCATGCTGTCCGCAGTGTATATGAGAGGGCCTCTGTGACTACGTCTGGGAAGTGGAACGAAGCCATTCCGTTAAGAACCTACAGAGTTACACACCGTTGAAGTAAGGACCGCCTGGCTAGTCCTAGATGGGTATGAATGCATAACTGAAGCAAGCTACTCTGATCGACACTGAGAGTATGCTTACGCCCCCATGATGCCTATGGGGTCAATGAACCTATCAGAACAAGTTGATAAGGAGAGGCAGTGAAGACGAGAAGGTCTTGGCCTGATCGTGAACTCTTGTCATCCTGAAAGCCAGCTGCAGAGCTGGATAAAATAGCACGAAGCAGACTTGGCCAACAACCAAGCTGGCCCCTTGGAGTTCTCAGAAGTTATTGGTACGTTTCAAACTGTAACATGTGTACATGTTCCGGTACCTCTATTCCCACTCTCATTAGCCTTTCCTTTGTAAGATTACTTTCATTTCATTTGATTTCTTTTGTATTTGATTTCCCTACTGGAATCTCTAGATTCCGGCGCTCTGATTACTGTATGCTTTGGAGGATCAGCAGGATTGTGCCCCAGGAGTTCCAAGGGAAGGAACAGGTCATGTATACCAGCAGTAGGATAGTGGCAGTATTGTGGGAAAGCCCTAGGCTTTCCAGGACTCCGGCAGGGCCACAGGTTTCCGGTAGCTGTACACTTACAGGTAATGATAGTGGCTGTGGGTATCCAGAGCATCAGCTCTTGCAGGAAAGATTTCATGTATTTAAGAGTGGTCTCCTGGCTAGCAGGAGACATCAGACTTCAGACAGATGCCTAGATAGTGAATACACTTGGTTGAACGGCGATCCTATTATTCCCCTTCGCTCTATAAACCACTCTATTGTACTCCCCTTGTCTTCGCCTCTCAGCAGGTCTCTCTTAGAAACCAAAGTGATAGCAGGCTACCACTTAGGCTCTATTGTATAACCATTCACACAGGATAGTACCTGTTACACAAACGGGGTGGTCATATCTTAACAAACGAAAGAAGGATGACAACTCAGACTAATTGGGTCAACACACTCAGAGAAGTCAGAAGCTCTGATCATACCACCAGCTGTGCGGGGAGAGAGAAAGTATCTTGGTCAAAGCGGGTTCACTCTCAGATCTAGAGACGGCGGTTGTGGAGAAAATACCAGTTTATATGTAAACCGGTTGTAGTCCGTGAACACTCAAATGCGCGATATAAATATCGAAGTTCCTCCCGAGCTTTAGCCATCATCAAGCAACGGAGAAGAGATCTTATCAATATCATAAGTTTTTACTTAAAAATCTTTACTTACCAGCCTTCCTAGATAATCTCAGTATACGAAGCAAGATTTAAGCCAATTCCGATTCGCTTGCCCTCACATTTGACTACACTTAACAGTCATGTAGTCCTCTCGGGAGTTGTTTGTACCTAACAGATATGGAGACTAATGGCTGACTAGATGGTATAGCCCCGATCGCGGACACAAGTTATCCTGAAAATCACTTGCAGAGTCCCATAAGACAATACAAAGCAGATTTGATCAACAACCAATCTGTCCCCTTGGTCTTCTTAGAAACTAATTGCAAGTTTTATACTAAACAGGCCTAGTTTAAACAGTAGAAGAAAGTCTGACATCTCCTACTGTACATGTTAGTGCACTCTCGGACAAAGAGGATCCCTAACTGCACCACATGCTGTTGGAGGAAAGGAATTTTAATACTCCTAGGGCATTTTCACTTGGATTGTGATAAAAGAGAATCATGAGGAATACTTAGTTGGTAGGAGATATAGATATAGTCCACAAACATCCTGACATGGTATATAAATATATAGAAGTGCTCTCATAGCGTTAGCAATCTTCAGGCAACCGAGTTGAGATCTTATTAATATCCTAAATTTTACTCAAACATCTTTTCTACCTTACTTATCAGCCTTCCTAGACAATATCCTCTTCGAAGCAAGATTATAAACCTAGTTCAATTCACTCTTTTCTTACAATGGACTATTCTTAACAACTACTAAACATCTTAATTCTAAAAACAAAAGCCTAAATCATACTGAGTGTCTACTGAAAACACTAAACAGCACATACTTTACTATGATATTATCTTTATTATTTCACCCATTTCTCAAAGTCCTAATCAAAATCCTCTCATGGTAGATATCAATGGTTTCCAAAATTCTGGACTTTGAATTTTCTTGACCCTGATTCTTGAGTCTAGTCCAAATCCTAGCCTAATCCTCGCGTGCCAACTGGGCCCTAAATTTTCACCTGGTCCTGTTGCATTTTTCTTTTCTGCTTCCTCTCTCCATTCTCGGGAATTTCTCGAATCCAGCAATATTCCTGAATCGCAAAAAAAGTGAAACCCAGTTACCTAATAATCTTGCTGAATAGTGGCCGCATGATTGTGTCGTAATGTAGTGAACCAGTCAGAGAAGCAGGGGATAGAAAAGCCGGAGCCGAGTCGGAGATTGTGCTCCCCTCGCTGCCAAACCGACACTGCGCTTGCTGTTTATGTACCGGAGTCGGGGCGAGAATATAGAATATAGGAAATTCTTCCCAAACACCGGGCGTATAGTAAAAAAAAATATAGAAAAAGGGAAAACAGCGATGATAAAACATTTGAAGTCCTCTCTACTCAATCTGTCCTGCATGACTGGATGAATGGAAGTCCCTCGGCTCTACCGTATTCCCTACGCGTGTTTGAGCCTTTTTACCCCTGGCAGAGTAGAAAGTGGTGGGCAGCTGAAATTGAACAATCCATATCGGTGTGGTAGATAAAGCAAACCATCCTCTTTGAATAACTGAGTTACTCTTATACGGTACTCGCGTACAGTACGAGTACCCGTACTTGGAATGATGCAAGGTGCAAGTCTAGCACGTCACGTCTCGGTGCTAAACTTGCGAATCAGAGTTGATGCCGAAGTGCTGTTGTGGAAGCACGGTCTGATAGCAAGGGCTCTTGGTAAAAACACAAACGTTCCGTTACTGAATAGATATTTATACTAAACGGTCTTCAAAGCGCTGTGCTGTGCTGTGGGAGATGTGGTAGAGGAAGAGTGTTTGCATCAGTGGGTGCATGACTGTGGACTTGGTGCGTAACTTATACTGTAACCCAGAAAGCTCGATGGCTCTCCAAGATGGGTGGGTGATCCAATCACCTTGACTCGTTTAAAGTTTCACATCTTGATATGCAGTTTCGCCGCAAAGGTGGGGGCTATGCGGAAGGTTTCCTCTGTTCCCTTGGCTCTCCAAATTTCCTTTCTTTCTCACCCCCCCGAACTCTGCTTATTCGGCACCGGAAGCACTGGCCAGTGCTCGTAACCAATCACTCTCACATCCCCTGTTAGGGAGGGACAACACATGGCGAATTGAGTTTCTGGTACTTGAGTACAATACCGTACACACTTCAGCATCCATACAAGTGCCTATGGGTAAGTACCAGAACATCAGAGTCAGAATTTAGTATGAGCGCTCAGACGCGCACAGACAATCTGCCATACAAAATTCTGATCCCTGTGTTCTGGTACTTACCCATAGGTACTTGTACTCGAGTACAAGTACAGGCACTCGGGCACAGCAGTTCGCACAGTAAACTCTGTGGAAAAAAAAGGAAAAACCCCGACCTTCAGCCATCTACGAAGACCGATAAAATGAAAAATACCACAGACCCTACCGGGAAAGGTAACTCCAACGTCTTAGAGTGGTTAATCATTCTGAACTTGGAGGTGCCCATGATATCCATTGCCAGTTGAAATGGCCATGATGGTAGGATACGGTATTCCACCCAAGAAATAGCATTCCTTGTCCCAGGTAAGAAGGACTCGAAAATAGGGATCAAATTTTTTTTTTTTTTTTGTTAAATCCGCAGTTTATTTGTAGCCATCTACAGGAAAATACATGGCATGGACCCTAAGGTACTTGTATGGCCTGAGAAAATAGGATCAAAGATATACAAGCACTTGTATAGTACTGTACAGATCGTAATAAAAATATGTGGGTTTCTGAGCGCCAACACAAAATCCTCTCTCCTCCATGTTTCCTTCTTGCGTGGGTAGGATGATCTTTTGTTCGCGCAATAAGATCTCCATGTTCCTTTGCCCTGTCCAGCTTCTCTTGCTTCCTTGGGAACTTGACATGCCGGTGTCATACAGTGGCTCAGGATCATGATAACCTGAGTCTAGAATTTGATGTGACAGAAGCTGTGGGATCAACGCATGGGCGAAAACGCGAAGCGGCAGGGTTCAATAATCTCATTCACACAATATAGGCCACTTGGGTGATGGTCGGTTAGAGTGGAAGAGCCCCAACCAGAGCCCCTCTTCCTCTCCGCGCGGCAGGTTGGACAGGGACATTCCTTCTCCACTCGAGGATTGTGGCACGGGTACTACAAATGACACTCAATCAACAGCAAACACAACACTTCGGAAGCTCCCACGCCT
The DNA here is from genome assembly GCA_003316355.1 of Tuber calosporum. Lineage (NCBI taxonomy): Eukaryota > Fungi > Ascomycota > Pezizomycetes > Pezizales > Tuberaceae > Tuber > Tuber calosporum. The sequence goes on along the minus strand of QFET01012083.1, from coordinate 12,872 downwards.
AATCCCGTGGGGGCGGCGGGGCATTGAGACACCGAATGGAACAAGAATAACCTTGATAGAGCAGTCCGAGCAAACTTCAGGGAAACAAATGGGATGCCTGCATTCCGAATTAGAGTTACCCATTTCATATTTCGAACAACTTGCCGTGCTGTAGAGTAACCATACTAATATCGTACCGTAAAGCTTGAGTTACCACATCGTCCATTGAGAAGGCTGTTTTTCAAACTCCTCATCACCACCATCCATCGCTCATTTCAAACTTAAAAATAAAATAATAAAATACAGTATCTGGTACCCTATCTAATCCATCGTGAAGCGGTGTTTGGCTACCATATCCCTCCCTTCCCACATTCCTATTCCCTTCCCCTTCCCCCTCTTGGCCTTGCGAACAAATTCACATCCGACCCCTAGCCAGTTGACCTGATCTCGAGCTTCCCCCGAGCCAATCCTTTCATCTCAACCGCCCCATCCCTGCTTGCATAAGAAACCCCAGTCAGATTCTTGCTCTTTGAGCCTCCTACATAATGTAAAGTACTTGCACAGGTATGTTCACTACCGCAACCCCAGAAATGACCGCGGCTCTTTTGCCAGCGCTAGACCGTTATTTCGAATGTGTCAGGCATCTTGGTGGTGTGAAGGACTGACTGCTCCATGTAATGTCAAGAGTTAACATCGGTACCCCAGCCGCACTGTACAAGAAAATAATAGTCAAATCCCGTGCCAAACCTTTGAAGCCCCAAACACACCACCACCGTTGGAGCCTCTTTTCGCCATTTACCCTTTCACCACCACCACCACCACCACCCCGATTCCACTCACTGTATCTCGAGGCTGGCTGCTGCGACAGATTCATGTATCACAGTTGTGACTCGAGGAACGGTGCTTCGAGTGCAGTTGGCTTTCCTCCCGCAAACCGAGCTTTTCTTCCTCTCGTCTCAGATATTTGGTTTAGACCTGCCTTCCAGTAGCTCCAAATCGGGGAATTTTCCATCCCCGGACACCGTTGAGGCTGCTCTCCCCTGCCACCCCTCCTATCATATCTCTACAGTCGAATCGAACCGAATACAGAAGTCTCGCTGAAGGATCCCAACTGCGGTTTTCCCCAACACTTCGAACAACAAATCATTCCTCCTCCTATAAAAAACTCGTCGAAACACTTTGCCTATTATCACACCAACTAAAGGGTCCCACGGCCCTGCCTTCTCCACCCCTTACCCCATAATTACATTTGTACTTGAGGGGGTCAGTTACCATACATATATGGAGCTTGGCCTAGGGAATTATGCTGAGCAAGGTTAGCGCAACCCGATACTAGAATTGACGATTTGTAGGCGGACTTTTCGGATCTTGATCTTCTTTGGCCGTTGTCATTGTTGCCTTATCTTGTCTTGGAAGAGGATGAGTACCAGCTGAATCGCGTACAACCATTCAATCGATATCTTATTGCAGAGTTCATAATATCGTTCATTATAAGGGATATTCACAAGAGCAAAAGAAGCAAGGTAACTTGGGGGAGAAGGGAGTTCCTGATAGAATAATCCCGGAGGGAAGGGCACACACCTTTTTCCACTGACTGGCTGATCACCCGACTGTTTGATACTGGGAGGAACGGTCGATTACCATACAGTTCTGCCGCTAGTCCTAAAATCTAGTAGCGCAAACAGCTAAAGGTGCCGCCGCCGTCTTTGAGCCTCCTTTTCCCTGCCGCTAACTAACAAATACTCTACATAGGCTGGGGGAGACTCTCCCTCCGTCCCTCGCCCTTACCGTACTCTGTTCTGCGAGCCTCTTTCTACTTTTTGTTTTTCCTGTCGTCCTGATACTACCATCAACCTACCAAACTTCTGCTATTAACTTTTGTCCTGCTCAACGACCTGTTTTTGTCCTTGAGCTTAGCTATTACCTCCCGAACCATCCTACCTTTGAACGAAACACAAAAAAGACCGTTGGAGCGACGCTATTCTTCAACCTCTTTTCAGCCTCTCAGCTTCATCCTCGTCATCAACACCGCACAATTAACGACCCGCATCACGAGTCTGCGCGACAATTAAAACCTTAGGGGATCTCTCAGGATTACAGGACGAGCCAATTGCGACTCGCATTGGCTTCATCTAAATCTGCTTCTTCATTCAGGTTTATTATGCTGTTTGCTGTCGCCTACGATCCCCACCCCCGTCATCAATATCGATCGCACGAAACAGAAATAAGTGAGTTCAACAATTCCATCATTTTTCCCGTGTCATCGCACTCTTTTCCATGGCTTTTTTGTGCTTCTTGATTTTATTTGGTAGTTTCCCCAACTTCCCACCATTACCCCTTATGCTTTTCATTTTTCGGTTTTGGTTTCTCCTTTTGACTGCGTTCTCATCTTTATTTCATTTCATTTTTCGGGGGGCAAGGAACCTTGGGGCGAAACTCGAAACGGCTCATGATTGCGATTATGATGATCCCGCCGAGATCGAAAAGCGTCAGCAGCGAGGATAGGCTCATTTGTGGGGCTCTGTGCTTGGTCAAGAGCCTCATGGCTGAGCCGCATCACCGCTTCGCCGTGACCACGACCATATCAAAATATCTCTTTCGTGGCCCAGGAATGGAGCCACGTTGGTTATTACCCTGCATTGCTCCGATTCAATTCCCCCGTCGCCGTTTTCACTCTACCAGGCACTTCTCGGTATCCTTTCCCCATTCGAAATCATCGGTTCCTGTTTTCTTTTCGCCTTCTTGATTATTACTACTATTTATATACCATTATCCTAAACTATTTTCTTCAGCTTTTGATTTTCTCAATACAATCTCCTTCATTACACATCATCGTTATTACCCTTATCGTTATTATATTATTACTATTACTATTACTATTATTATTATTATTATCATTATTATTATTATTCCATTGTTGAAGTAAGACGACTGACCGAGACTCATCGTTCTGCTCTTCCACAGATCCTGATCAGCCAACGACATACAATTATTGTTTATCACGAACTCTAACTGCCCCAGAGGCTGGTTCCAGCAACACCAGTAGAGAGGTAGCAGAGCCAATTTCTACAGGTGAAATTAAAAATCTTTGTTATCGGTATCAAAGAATTTGTGGTAAGAGTGACTATTAACACCCCAATGGAGAAAACCTGATTTTCTTCTCCCTTCTCGCTTCTATTGAGAAATTCTAATCAAAATACAATTAAGCGACCCGGAGAGCAAGGCGTAGTTCAAAAGTCAATCATTACGAAATCCCTGTTACCAAAAAGCCCAATCAAATCACTCTTCGATCAGAGCTTCGGTGTAAAGGCAGTGGCTGCATTGATCACCTAAGCGAGTATAATCTCTCAGAGCATGTGCTAGAATTTCTTGGGGTGCGAAAAGTGCAGCAGATAAACAAAACATCTCAAGAACCGCCAAGAGAGTCATCAACTTCTGCCTCGTTTTTCACCGCTTCATCAACCTCAATCGGCCAGTTGGTTTATAAACCTATCAAACAAACCCGTAAGCTATCATCACCACTACATACCGAGGGCTCGCGGCAGGCGTTCCCTCACAAAAACATTCCAACGGACCCCACCAGCAAAATTACGCTGAATTCCTATCTGTACTCTGGGTCATTAGACTCAACCCGTTCCCCGCCGGACGAGTCTTGGTCCCGCCGTTCATCCCCGAGACTAGAACAAGCTCATCCTCATATATATCCTGACGAGCGGCGTAGCTCGGTGGTATCTTTCGATTCGACAGTGGCTCCTTCCAGTCCCCAACCGGCCAGTCCGAGATCGCAGAGAAGAGAGAGACGGCCACAAGCAACCCAGGCAGATACTGTCCTCCTCAAATTCCTTGCTCCTGATCAACCACTGGTTGCGATTAGAGCTGGCGAGAGCCCTCTTTCTTGGTCAACTGAGAGTAACAACGAGATAGAGATGGAAGGCGGCGCACAAGATGGTGATGGTGGCGGAGGCAGTAGTAGTGGCGGTAAGGAACATAGTCAAAACGGGAGCAGAGAGCAGTCGACCGACCAGCTGAATGGAGATACGGGTGAGGCAGGTGGTGAAGGAGGCACAAACAGTGGTGGGTTCGGACCATATGGAAATGGAGGCGGTGATGAGCGGAAAGGGAATTCGGGGGGTGGAAAGGGTGGTGAAAACGGCAAAGACGATGACGAGGATAGCAAGGATCTGGGCAAGGGCAAGGGCAAGGATAACGAGAAGGAGAAAAAGGAGGACAAGGATGAGGACAAGGAAAAGGCTCAGTCAACAGGGATCGACAATATGGATATTGATGCTGTGACGGTGGATGCACTCAAGGGCCACGATATTCCGAAGCCCAAAAAAGGCGCTCCCCCGCCTGAGCATGAGGGTGGTCCTATAGAGGCTGAGCTTTCTTCCTCTGAAACGGCCGTTAGTTTGATGGCCTTAGCAGCTGGTGATGATCGCCAACCCTTTACCTCACCAACATCGTTACCCGGCATTCCCTCAAAAGTGGGCGTAGCAGCTTGGGCCCCAAACGCGAGGGCAAAATCTCCCAGCACGAGTCAGAGCCGTGGGCCTCCACTGTCTCCTGGCCCTTCAACGCAGTTGTTCCAGAATAACAAGCTTCCGCTACTGAACTCTCCAGCTCAACTTCCCTCAATGGTATCATCCATCAACTCCCAACCAGTGAGTTCGCCGAACAGTCTACCACCTGGAAACGACGGGCGACACACCACCCTCCCACCAGTTTCGTCTATCCAGGTTCTAGCAGAAATGGCCGAGAAAGCCCTGCCCACCCAAAGCTCAACCTCTTGGACCAACAGCCGTATGCCTCCAAATGCCCGGACAGTTTATCCAACCGTCTCTTCCCATGTGAGTGTCGCTCCTTCTAACAGAACTACTCAAGCCCCACGATCGCCTGGTCTTCCTGCTCCTGCTCCTCCTGGCCAATCTCCGCATGGTGGATTTGGCCCCGACTCTAATCCTCGACCTCCGGTACACCACATGACACTACAACAGAGACAGTTCTATTTGAACCAGGATCCGCCGTCGTCCCCCTACTACAGCAGCCCACACCAGCACTATCAGTCCCCATATCCTCCAATGAAAGAGGGTGCTTCGCCAAATACCAATGGGTCTACGGTTTCCTATCAGTCTAGCATTACCCATCCTCGCGAATTACCGGGAATTATGCAAAACCATTCCCCGCCTTCAAGTGCATCTACATTCTTCACCCCTCCAGCTCTCTCTGGGCGTAGGGATTCTGCCACCATGGAATTCTATCCGGCAAGCAGCACGCCACCTTCAGGGCCTAGCACAGGAGATACAATGCCTAGCTCTGGCACTGAGGATACAATAACGAGTCCGAGAAGTCGCTCGACCGTTGCCCCCGGTGCTCAGGGGCCGTTGGCTACCGGTGGATTTAAATGTGAATTTGCCGGTTGCAAGGCTCCTCCTTTTCAGACCCAATATTTGCTTAAGTGAGTCAGACCCTCTTACGTGGAGTTAATCTGGCTAAGCTACCTAGTTCTCATGCCAACGTCCACTCATCTGCCCGCCCACATTATTGCCCAGTTAAGGGCTGTTCTCGTGGAGAGGGAGGTAAAGGCTTCAAGCGAAAAAACGAAATGATTCGCCATGGCCTTGTTCACGATTCGCCCGGATATGTCTGCCCATTCTGCCCAGATAGGGAGCATAAGTATCCCCGTCCGGACAATCTCCAACGGTATTTTAAAATCCTACTCGTAAAAGTTGTGCGCCGCTGACTTCTCTCGCGCTTTGATAGCCACGTAAGGGTCCACCATATGGATAAAGACAAGGACGATCCGCAACTTAGGGACGTCCTTGCCCAGCGGCCTGAGGGTGGAAATAGAGGTCGCCGTCGCCGTTTGGGCCCCTGATCATTTTATCTTTTTTGCTAGGGTGAGATCTGCCACGATAAGGTGTTGTCTTTATTTCTGTCCTTGAACATGCATTTAGTGGATGGCCTCACGAGTATATGAAATTTTCGGTGTGAATTCTCAGGGCTCTCTTTTAATCTGTGATCATTTTTGTCGCTTTAATCGCTTTTTTTCGGACTCGGGGGTAAAAATTCTGGGTACTACATTTTTCGTTCAGCTTTTCTGCCGAACGAGATTGGGAGGGCAATCTATGGATCCGGTTAGGGATATGTGGGATGTTCCGGAGCTTTCGCAATGCGCAAAACACCTCTGCCCGCTCCAGGAGAGCGGTCATGGGAGAATGGTGATAGCGTATGCATTTACTCTTCCTTCTGGTTATTCGTTTTCTTCCCTTCTCGGTGTCCTGCGTGACCTAGTTTTCAAATTTCGCCCGCTCTTCCCGTTTGGAGTTTATCCTCTGTTTCTCCTTCTTTTTTGATCATGTGAAGGATGGAGTCTGTTCTTGATTTTTCCATTTTATTTTCAAGTTCGTTTCTTAACAGGTCCTATTGGTGTCATGATTGATTTGGGTTTCTTTTTCTGCCAATTCTCAAACTTGGTTCCCTGTAGCTTAAAGAATCGGCCGTATATAATGCTTTCATGTGCAAATAGACTCAGCGACTAGATTTTAGTTTGGCCCTAAGCATTGGGCGGCACCAAGCTACGTTTAGACACGTCGATAATTGTTTCCTCCGGACATGCCACTCGTAAAGTTCGAGTGAGTTTTGATGAGCGGGTTGTCGTGTGTTGCTGTAGCAACAAGATTTACTTTATTCTGTAGACTAACAATAGAAACAGTTGCAGGAAGGAACTTGTGACCTTGAAATCTCATCGCATCTTCCGCAACAGCAAAACAACCTCTTCAACAGCCATTCCCTGACACCAAAAATTCAGCAACCAGAAACCAGGATGTCCCGATTCCCCATTGAAGAAGATGGCACCCCGTGCCCGGTTCGTTTATCATTCACACAATCGGAAAATATCCAGCAGAGCACCAGAAACCCACCCACATCTTTTCCTTCGGTCGCCGCCGACGACGATGATGATATCGACGATCTGGACTATACAAGAGCTGTACCTACTGATTTCGAACTGTTCCCTATTGCCGGACAGAGTCGTAGACGACGAGCGATTTTGCATGAGCCGCCACGGAGAATCACTGGAGTTGTACCCACTCATAATCAACGAGCTAGTGATGAGAAGGAAAAGGAGAAGGGGAGGGAGCAGGAGAGGGAGAGGGAACAAGAGAGGGAGAGAGAGGGAGAGCAGGCAAACCTGCGAGTGTTAGAATCAAACTTCTACAATGATGTAGCATTAGCTCTGCAACCACAACAGAGTCGTGCACAATCTCTACATCAGCAACCGCGCCGAATAATAACCAAGCGAAAGATAGATGCCAATAATCGGCGTAGAGTTAGCATTATGCTTGCTGCCAGGGCGAAGCAGCAAGCAGAAGCTTCCACTAAGCCCCCCAGCAGCGCTGAATCTAAGCCTACCGGTCAATTGGAAAGCTCGCAACCTGCGGGCAATGAAATACTTGGAGATAAGACTTACAGCACGGCAAACGTTAAACCCCGCCCACCTGCGGATGGGTTCAAGCGACCTGAGAAGAAGCCGTTCCTCGCACCGCCTAAGCGGAAAACACTTCACCCCCCGTCGAGACTTTCCCACCATACACGTCCTGATGTTCCCCGTCGTGGGAATTCTGGTGGCAAGGAGAATATACCGCCCGGGGAGAAAGGAGTCAAGATAAGCGATACGGAAGCCTCCAGGATGCCAACAAACGAACCCTTTGACCGGATCTTGAATATGAGGAGGTCCGAGGCCAAATACACAGCTCCGTTCATGCATAGGACTAGCCAGCCCGCACCACCACGGGAGTCTATGAAGAGACGCAGTGAATCTGTGCTCCCGGGTGAGGAGGATATATCACTTGCTTCATCCGTATCCACCCCACGGTCTGCCAATTCTCGTGGGAGCTCGCTGGAGGGTCCCGGAATGCTCCGCCTAAAGCGTAGGAAAGTGAGCAGCAAAGTCCTACCGGCGCCGCCATCACTGCCACAAGAGGAAGAGGCAGGGTTAGCACCATATTCACTTCCCTTGGACCTGCTGCCTCCGGCACCTTCCTTCCGTCATGTGACCGATCAGCGAACTAAGCCAGAACTGAATCCTATTCTTAAAGAAGATATAACAAGAACAGAGATGTATGAGGACTCATGGCTTCTCGCCCAGGAATCCTCTGTCTCGCAACTTCTCAATTCTATTCTTTCCCCTGCGTTCGCTAGGCCTTTGAATCTTCAGGCACCTGAAATTCGGACATGCTTTATGAACCTATATTCCTCACCCCCGTTCCCACTACTGTTCAAACGATTACAAGCTAGTTTGCTCTATGGAGCTCTAGCAGTGCCCAAAGATGTTTTGGAGAAAAGCTCAGCTGCGAAACTTAGTGTCAATGGAGCGGGTTTGAATGGTCAAGGCTGGGGATGGGCAGAAGATTTCGCTGTGAGAAAGAATTTTCTCAATCTCTTTATGGAAACATATGAGATTGTGTCTTTGGTTCCTGGGTTGGAGGTGGTCATTGGTAGGGAGATGTTTGTTACTACGCCTAGGACCGCCTCGGATGAAAGGAAAGTCATCGAGGGTTTTGTTGAAAGGTATCTGATGCGCAGCGAGGATACTCTGGCTTGCCCCCCAGTCGAGGACACTTGCAGGAGAGGCGCCGTAGAACGGCATTCCCAAGGTGATAACGAAGATTGGGGTAGTGCAATCTGGCTGCTCAGGAAGAGCATACTGCGTAGCTTGATGCTCGTATTATTAATGGACAAGGCCAAGTCTCGAGGGATTTTGGGCCAAAACAATTTGTTCAAGAAGGTTAGTATAAACTTGCTGAATATTTCTCTCAGGCATTAGAAGTATTGACAACAGCAGTCATCGCCCTACAAATGTTCGGCTTCGGTACTTCATGCCTTCTCACGGCTACTTCTTCCCTCGGTTGGTGACATTTTGCGACCCCTAGGACATCTCAACTACGTGCCAGAGGTCTCACAGAGCCCGCTTGAAGAGTATGAGTACGAAATTACAAATCTGGCCGTTGATATGCGTGATGGGGTCCGCCTCTCGCGCGTCGTTGAACTGCTCCTTTACCCTGAATCCCCAGACGCCAATGCCGGAAGGGCTCCCCACTGGAAGCGGCCCCTTACCTCGAACCTCAAGTTCCCTGCAACATCCCGAGCTCATAAATTGCACAATGTCTCTTTGGGGCTATCGGCCTTAGACTCCGTTGGGGGCAACACCCGGGGCATCACGGCGAGGGATGTTGTAGATGGGTTTAGGGAGAAGACGGTGGGATTACTCTGGGGTATCGTGAGCCGATGGGGGCTGGAGCAGCTTGTGGACTGGAACGAAGTTAAGAGAGAAATCCGAAGACTCCAGACTCGCAAGGCGCCTGCGGTTATGAGATACTCCACTTTGCTCCTAGTGGAAAACTACAACAGCCAGCCCACAGATCATGTTCGATTGTTGAAGGATTGGGCAGGATGCATCGCCTCGCCTCATGGAATTCATGTTGATAACTTGACGACTTGTTTCGGTGATGGGCGCGTGTTCCAAAAGATTGTGGAGGAGTATGAGCAGTACTTCCCGGCCGGTGTAAGAATGAAGAACGCCCCATTGAAGGGCAAGTTGCGGGCACTCGGTTGTAGTTCCTACTTTGGTAATATTTGGCAGGGCCTTCTGTACGAAATGTGCTAATTTTTCCTCAACCCATAGCTGGTCTGTTTGACGATGCACAGAAATCTGATAGAGTCTTTGATAAAGATTTTGTTGTTGCTGGGTTGGCGTACCTGTGCTCGAGGTTGTTCCAGTGGTCTGTTAAAGAACGGGCATGTTAGATTATTACCTTGCTCACGGAGATCAGAGGGACTAACGTTTTATAGGCGGCGACTACGATCCAGAGGTCCTACCGTGCTTATATATGCCGCCGCGATGCCCACAAGCGGATCAATCTTTTGCTGCTTGCTCACCAATGCGCGAACGTAGTCAATACTCGCAACCGTGTCATCGATGCCGCCATTACAATCCAAACTGTCTACCGACAATATCTCCATATCAAGATCACTAAACTTATTGGTGGCATCACGAACATTCAGTCTGCTATCCGCGGGAAGTTGTTGCGCCAAGGGATAGCGAATTATAGGTCAGCGGTGGTGGATTTGCAGCAGAAGTGGAGAGTTGTCAGGGAAAATAGGTTTCAGCAGAGGATTGGAACCGCAAGAGAGGCTATGATGGGATTCCAGGCCGTTGCTCGAGGTTTGCTGGTTAGGAGAAAGTGTCAAGAACTGCGAAATGCTGCATCATTTGTTGAAAGTTGTAGGAGTGTGTGCTTGGAGGGACGTATGGCACGCGCTCGATACCTTCTCCTGAAAGAGGCGGCTCTTAAGATTCAGGGATTGTGGAGAGATCAGATGGTTGTCCGTGGTCCGAGGAGGGAATTCACCCTTGCTATCCAAAGCACCGTCAGATTACAATCCCTGATCAGAGGGAAATTGGCACAACGCAACTACAAGTTAAATCTCGCTGCTACTTTATTTGCCCAAAGACGTTATAGGTCCTGCAAAGATGCACAGAGAGTACAACTTAATTTCCTCATTCTCCGAGCAGCTACTCTCAACATTCAACGCCGTTACCGCTCCTCCTTGGTAGCCCGAGCACATAGGCAGCGATACATCGTTCTTCGCACACGCTCAATTCAGCTTCAACGGCGCTGGACCGAACTTGCCCGCAGACGTAATGCTGCTATTTGCCTACAGAGAGCTTGGAGAAAGTTCGCCTGGCTAGTCAAACTACGAAAGATACTCGGTGAAGTAATCACGATCCAGAGTCTATGGAGGGGTTACAAGACACGGCAAGAGTCCAGTGCAAGAGTTAGGATTGCCAGGAGACGCGTTTCCAAGGCCATGTCTGCCCCAGTATCAAGAGGGGATACCTTAGTTGGCAGACTGAACAAAGGTTTAGAGTTGATGAAGACAGCAGCCGGGTACAGCAGAGGTGTTATGCAACTCGGTACATTCCTCTCTCCTCCTTTATCCCTAAGGCAAGCTAACAGAACTGACCATTAAAACAGAAATCGCGACCCGCTACTCACGCGAATGCGCCGTTCAAACTGCCGCCAACGAAGTAGCAGTATCAACCCTCCTTCAAAACATTGAATCCTCAATCAAACAAACCCAGAAATCTGTCTCATCAATCCTTGCCCGTAACTTAGTCCTAGGGGTGAATGTGTTAGCAAACATTTCGATGTCAGCGACCGCAGTGCGCAACTTGGAAAAGCACACACTTCTGGTATCGGCAAAGGCCAGGAAGAAGGTGCCTAGTATCAGCAATAGCGATCGCAGCCAGGACATGTTAGCGACCCTCCTAGATGCGATCGAGGTGCTCGGGAGCGCACAGGCCAACACCCCGCAATCCGATCTGTTCTTGACCATTGTGGGCGTTTTGAAGGCTCTACTTACGAACGAGGTCATCCGGGCACGGTTCGTCGCGAGGAAGAAGTGTATGGTGAGGATTGCCGACTTGGTGGACAAGCGTAGGACAGGAGGTTCGAAGAAGGGTGCTACTGCCACTAGAGTTATTGGCGCAGGTGTCAGTGATAGCAAGGTAGATCCGTTAGTGAAGTTATCGCCGCTGGAGGGTATAATCGTACTCCTTGGGTGTTAGAGATTAGAGTAATATTTTCATTGATGTTTCTCTGAACAATTGTGCACAGCATAGGGTTCGGGTAGTGTGCCGCCTGTAGGTTTCGGAAAGCAGAGGTGTTCTGGTTATGATACGTTTTTGATATACAAGTATTGGTATTATTTTGTGTTATTAGGTGTTTGTACTTTCATGTATCTTATTTCATTTCTTTCCGAATGGTGGGGGGCATCGCAGATATTCCATGGTAAGCCTGACTGTTTACTATTCAGGGTTTCCTTTCGACAACAAATAGTGTAGGGTTTTCAGGCATACCTTGGACACTCTGATGGACACTGGGATACCGTAAGAACTGGAATAATTGGACGGTGTGCCGAATGGTTAAAATAGGGTATGTTTCACCAAGGGATCTGCATGTCAATCACTCAATATGGGTTTCACTGACTCTTGGCATCTATTCATAGTGAAAATTATCGTCCTCCACACAGTCTTGAGCCTCATCCATATCCCCAACATTGAGATCCCTCCTCTCTAATTCCCCCTCTCTACCTTGTTTAAGGCCTTCTATTAGAGATTCATTTGCTAACCCTTTAATAGATAATTCATGGTCCTCACTCCCATCAATCGGGAGTGAGAGACCAACAATACGAAAGGAGTGGTGAACCACCTCCGTTCGCTCCCGTGAAAGCTGCTCCCACGCCTTACCAACCGCACGAGTAACCACCACCCTCCGACGACCAATCATACTTCGGGTGAGTCTCCCCCCTTGACTCAATACTCTTTCCTCCTCATCTTCTATTTCTCCCAAATGCTGATCCATTGCTTCCTGTTTAATATATATATTAGCTAAGTCTCCCTCCTCTCCAATGATAATTTGGATGAAACTAACTCTCAATAGGTCCTTGAATGGCCGATTAATAGAGATATCAAGGGGTTGTACCAGCCCGGTGCAACCCCCAGGTATTACACTGGGTGTAATATCGTGAGCACGAAGGGTATCCAATACCTGCTCTGTTTTATGCCCCACAAAGAGATCCATCGCAAGAAGGGTTGGCTGACCATCCAGAGTAGGAATTAGCTGCTCATCGAGCTACTCAACCATATTGGTTGGGTTGGTATAAGCCGTGGGGTTGAACTTTACGATAACGCGATTATCGTATTGTTGTTGCTCGGCTAGTATCGTTGGTCCAATTCCTTGGCCCCGGAAGAAGATTAAAGGCTTCACCCGTGGAACCCCATCTGCAAAGACTGTAAGTTGTACAGTTCCTTGCCTCTTATCCCACCCCGA
>QFET01012079.1:0-29064 GCA_003316355.1 Tuber calosporum | reverse complement strand
GGGGGTTTCGGGGTTGTCGTGGGTGGAATAGACTATGTCTTGTTGGTTTTTGTGATTATTGGATGGCCTTACAGAATTGTAGTTGGAATACGGATCATTCTGGGTGGGTGGGCATGATGGGTGGAATGGGTACAGTAGGTGAGTGCTGTGGGTTGGATTGGTAGTGCTATTATCAGGAGGTATTAGAATACTGTTCTCAAAGTATGCATCTATAATAGTGCTCCGGGGATCTTGGCATGATACTAGTATCACGGTTCGGAGTTTGGTACTCATTTGGTAAACCGCAGTGCTCATCCTAGTCAAGAAGTATTCAATATCAGGGCGTGTGAAACATGGTGGTGGGTACTGGGGGTTTGTTTTTCTTAATCTCTTCGGTGGGACATGTGTTTGACGATGAAACTGCATCTGATGATGCCTACTCCTTAACTAAGTATAATCAAGACTTTTCTAGATATAGTTATAAAAGAAAAGAAGAGGAGGGAATTGACAAATTAAAGGATTTTGCTAAAAATGGTAGGTTTGATAGAGGATACTACGATTTAAAGGTTTCCAAATGGATTAAAAAAACAAAAACAAACAAAGATAAAAGAAAAGGTTGGTATATTTAGGACCTGAGATTTTACACAGACTGGATATATGACTGAATTGTCAAAGTTGAAATTTTAGATATAGTTATGCTCTGACTACTATAGAGAAGAAAAAGCATGACTCTTTTCAATAATTCATTCAAAAACTAGGGTACTAGTGACAACTAAGAAAACAGATTTCCAATTTATCCCCCTTAAGTAATCCGAATTAGTGGATATTACTTGGAGAGAGCAAAATACTAAGGATTCCTAATAGTATGATTAAAAAAGACTTTTCTTCATGTACTCACCTACTATTATTTTTGTTATAATACTATCCTCCAACATCTTTATTTTCCCAATTATAAAAGTCTTAAAACAGCATTCCTCACTCTACTTTATTTACAATCCTTACTTGATTTAGTCTATCTCTCTTGGCCATATACCTTGGGACCTTTGGAATTCTATACCAAATCATAATAGAGTCTTTTTTTAGAAAACTTAGATATAATACAACCATCCTCATACTTCTCCTCTCTGCACTATGTCACTCAGGTTGTTCTATAGTGCCAGAACAGGTAGATATAACATACATCTGTCCAGGTTACCAAGGACTAATACTTTACTATACAGTATTGATGGAATTAAGTAAACTCAAGTGGTACCTTCCGTTATTGATTATTAAGTAGTTGATTTTTCCACACAACTCTCAGTATATGTAACAGGTACTCCTGTGTGTAAACAGTTATACATTAGAACCTAGGCAGTAGGCTGTTATAGCTTGAGTTTCTTAGAGAGACGGGCTGAGAGGTGCAACCAAGATGAGAAAAATAGAATCATTTAAAAATCAAAGGGGAACAATAGGATCGCCATTCAACTAAGAGTATTTGTTATCTGGGTATCTGTCTGAAGTTTGATGTCTCCTGCTAGCTAGCAGGCTACTTTTAAATATATGATATCTTTCTACCAAGAGCTGAGGCTCTGGAAACCTTCACCCATGATCATTACTAGTAGGTGTACTGCAACAAGAGTCCAGCAAAGCTTGAGGTATTTATACAATACTGCCTCTATCCAACCCCTAGTATAGATAACCTGTTCCTTTCCTTGGAGCTCCTGGGGTACAATTCTGCCGATCGTCAAAAGCATATAACGTATTTGGTGGTGCTATGGATCAACACCTAGCTATGGATCACCTATTTTAATATTGAATCAGCAACAAAAATTATGATACTACCATCCTTAAAGCCTACAGAAACCTATAATTTTACTAGATATATCTTTGTCTTATAGCAGAAAATACTCTGCATTTTTCTTTATTAAAACTTGTTTAGTGCTGGTATAAAGACAAATAATTATGAATTTGAAACATGAAGCTTTAAAGTTGAATATATCGGTCATTGCTTGTAATACAGTTAATTTAAAAACAAGAAAAGGGACTTAAGCAGGTAGGGAATTACCTCTAGCAATAAGTTAGCTTGATATTTTACTACACAAAGTCAGCTATTGAATTTTAAATGGTGAAATTTTGACTTACTTCATCCTCCTCCAAATAGTGATCACTATCTCCACTCCAAGCATCATCCGAACTCACCAACTCCTCCTTCCCACTCTCTATAACATCAACCACTACCTGTTTGGGTCTTGATTTTGGCTTTCACTGTACTGCAACTTTTGCTTACTTGCTAGCTCGTCTTTTAAGAGCTGCTGCAAGCTTCTTAGCATCAAGTGCTTCACGCTTACGGTAAAGATGAGCCAGTTGCTTGGATCCAAGGATCAGTCCGCCCTTAAGCTGATGGCGGTCAGGCTTCGCATTCTTAGTCGTAGCCTGCTGTTGACATATGGCTCCTTGTTGATGCTGCGTTCTGCCTCTATCTCACGATGGAGAGACAGCAATTCCTCAAAATATTGCTTAACTTCGATAGTAGCACCAGATTCCTCTACTTCCTTAACCTTTTATACTAACTCATCCACTCTTGATGAGCGACCACTCCTTTGGTCTAGAACACGAAGTCCTGGCCTACGGCTTGCAAGACTTGGCTTCTCTGCCATCTTGTTTTGTAGAGAAGGATCGGTCAAGATACGATTCCGATTAAACGCTATGAGCCCCATAGCACGCCAGGAAGAAGGAATATTAGTCTTGGTAAAGGCTTTGAGGTGAGCTTTCTGCAGCATAGGATAGAAGTCGCCTTTATGCAACTTCGAATGGGGACCACGAGCTCACATCTTGGCCTCCACCTCTTGCTTATAATAAGTACTCAGAGGAGAAAGCAAGCCTACATCTAAAGGTTGAAGGATATGGGTAGAGTGAGGAGGTAGACAGAGAAGGTGAATATTGTTGTGAAGAGCAAACTCAATGAACTGGAAGTTCTCACAATGGGGATTGTGCCCATCAAGGATCAAGATTCGATGTTGTTGAATTCCCTTCACTGGCCTTATCTTAGGTTCAAAGATTTGAACCAACCACTCATAGGTGATTTGATAGTTGGTATAACTAGTTGGTGAGTGTGCGAAAAAGGCTTCCTCCATCTCCTCGAATTCAATCTCACTATGGTGTCCCATAAGGTGTGATCTCGCAGGATATATAATAAGTGGTGGTAAGGCAATACCACTTCCGGAGATAGCCTCGATATCCGTAACCCAACTTCGATCGCCATCTTGAATAACCTTTGGATTTTGCCGTGATGCTCTGCAAATTACTTGACCACCAGTACCAAGTCCAAGAGCGAATCCTTTCTCGTCAGAATTCCAGGTATCTTCTGCCTTAACATGAAACTTGCGCCGGATGTTGTAAAACCGATTTAAGTGGTGTTCAAAGGATGGAAGATCTGTTGCTAAGGCTCTTTGCTTTTCAAGCACTTTGCCAACCTTGGATTGTATAGTTGGGTGCCTTAGTAAGAATCTGTGGAGCCAGTTCTCTCCTACTTGATCTTTCTTTCCTTGCTCCTTTAAAATCCAACATACCATTTGGAAAACGTGATTACGGCGTGGGGGGATACCATAGTTATCCCATTTGTCAATCCACTTTACTAGAGCATTCTCAGCATCATTGTTGAGCAATTGTTGAGTGGGATGTGAGTGAATAGCAGGCACTGTGCGTTGATTATACCGGTTGTTCAGAGTTGTATAAGGAACTTCATATTCCAGACTTGCTTTGCGAATTGAAAGTCTCGGAGTCGATCTTAGTGCCTCACAAGCATTGGGTATTTTGTCCTCCTGATCGGCTTTCTGGGGAGGCATTGTAGAATCAAAACGAGCTGTGGGTAGTAAAGTTATGGTGGTAGGTAATTGTGCGTCCAGTGAGGTAGGTGGGATGATGAAAGTACTGAAAGCAAAAATAATAGCTTGACTTATACAAGTCATATCTCCTTCCTACCACTTGGAAAATAGTATTTTATATTCTCCTGCATACCACTATACTAAAAGCTAGTCTATAAAAATAGTCACTCTATCATAGTTACCTAATTGGCTACTTTTACTAAACGTTTACCAAATTGAATTGTAAGGTTAAAACACAAATTTGCAATTATTATTACTTTTGTAAGATTCTATAATGGTATAAACTATATCACTAAAAGATGAACCAAATAGGAAAAATAGTGGTTGAATTATTAATGTTTTTATTTGAATGTGAGAAAAAAAGTAGGTGATCCATAGCTAGGTGTTGATCCATAGCACCACCAAATACGTTAGTAAGCAGAGTGCTGAAATCTAGAGATTTTCTAAGAAAAGAAATAAAAAAGAAATCAATTCAAACAAATGTAATCTAAGTACAGTTCAATTGCCTAGGCCGAACTATTCTCAATGAAGTTGGAGAATTTTTAGAAAAGCTTTGGTATATTCTATTGGGAGAGGTAAAGGTTTCTTGAGTTTCCTAACTTAAAAGATATTGTTAAGATTTCTTTTCTATTGCTTGATAATCCCTTAATTATGGGGAATTGCTAACTATTTATAGGCTTTTCCCAGTACTTATATTAGTCATATTATGAAGTATTTCTTCCACTTTATCATTTATGATAAGTTATGCGAAAGCAGTTTAACTCTGAAAATGTCTGTTCTGCCTTGTCACATAATCCCCTCAGGCTGTACTATCTATTAATCAGAGGGTATCAAGCACTCCACTAGTAGATAGCCTGAGATTCAAATACTAAATGAAGTAAATTTTAGTTGCTGCTACTAATTTACGAATATCTTACAGAATACTAGTTGATCTGTCTAGATAGCTGTCTCTCTTGCATTATATGCACTCATATGCATATGCATTCCCATTATCAAGAATCTAGGACCTGGAGGATCGTATTTGTTCTTGAGTATATGATGATTTACTGAAGCTGAGTGGTTGTGTAACAGAATCCTACTATGTTTCTACTATTACTACTGACTTGAAGTTGGTTATTACTTATTTGGGTTTATACCTGATAAGTGCTACTATTTGGTTGTCCCTTCCTACTTGGTTATGTTTTCCTAACTGGTAATTCTTTCCTTGTTTTGCTTATCACCACCCTTCCTAGCTTCTAACCATTTGGGTATCGCTATCTTCATATTATACCTACTTGATTTCTATAGTATTAGCGATCTCTTGTACCTTCTTGTTTGGATTCCATTACTTGTTTTGTTAGCTCTATCCTGTCGCTTTTAACCCACTATTTTCAAAATAGGGTTACCTTGGTATGCTGCCTCTGTTAGCATATTTGTTGGACAGGATATTTGCACTTTTGTTTAGTTTTACTAGCTAAAATCTTTTGTATTTAGAGAGCCTGCAATCCCTTATGGATTCGGACTCTCAAGCCTCACAGGACTATCATCTTGAATACTACAAGTTGAACGGTCACTCTATTAGTTCCATACCTTTTACCTAGTCTACTGAAGACCTATCCATTGACAATTCTCACTCTATCCTTACAGTATCTCCAGAGCCCCTTTGGGATCCTCGAGATACTTCAAAGTAGGTTACACCTTTTTGACCTAGACTCAAGTATACCTTTGATCTTCGGCAGAGGACTGATCACCCTTAGCCTACCTTGACCCTGCAGTACTAGTACACCTCCCTGTTTCCAAAAAGGCCTAGAGCGGACTCCTAGCGAGACCAGCTCACCCTAGCTAGCAACCATTTCACTTCCAAGGGATACCAGAAGGCACTTCACTAGAGGATCGGTAGCATCCTCCTCAGGACCTCAGAGTCAAGTGCCAATACCCCAACCTGCACCACCATCTGAGGATTCAGAACTATCTTCTGTAGATAGTAGCAGCAGTGAAGAAGAGGACCAAGCCCAAGACCAAGCTCCACACCAAGCCCAAGACCAAGCCCAAGGCCAAGCCCTAGTCCAAGAACAGGTCCACCAAGGAGTCCAATCCAAGAAAGAACCAGGCTCAGAATCAGAATCAGATTCCAGTCCAGAGGACGCTCCAGGACCAGCACTCCCAGCTTCGCCACCTAGACCACCCAGTCTACCAAGAGAACTCAGAGAACTAAGCTCTGCACCAGACGATTTACCTAGTCTACCAAGTCCACCAAGTAATCCAAGCCATGCACCCATCGCCAGGTTAGTCCCGCCTGAGGGAAATAATTGCCCCAAATGGCCTGCACCATTTACATTTACAGGAGAAGGAAAATATTGAGACCCAATGAGAATCAACTCATAGTTCAACACAGTCCATTTATACATCGCCAGCTTTGGCATAACTGATGATGCCCATGAAGTCCTGCAATACTATGGAGCCTATTGTAGAGAGAAAGCCCTTGATAAATTCACCCAATATGAAGCATCCCAAGGAGACCACACAGTTGCTAGTCTCAAACAGAAATTCGAGTCCTACTTGCTTGCTTCCACATCTACAGATACCATCTATGAACAGTCGTTACAAGTCAAACAAACTAAAGGCTGAAAAATAGCACAGATTACCGATACTGTAATCAGACTCGAAACCTTGAGAAACAGTCTCCACCAAGGAACAATATCAGACTATTGAGCGAAGCAAGACTCCTAGATGTAACGGATATCAACCTCAAGCAAGATGTGAAACCACACATCACTTCAGATACCTACTTTGACCAGCTAGTGGAGATAGAGGAAATGCGAGATGCAATTGCCCACTCTACAGGACTATATGGCAATCGTCAAGGAAATGCAAGCTCTAATGCAGCTTTCCAACAATCAGCCAAGCGATCTCAGAACAGCACCTAGCGAAATCAACTAAGGTTCTCCAACAACACTTCTCAGCACCCAAGTGTATCCCAGGCTGAGAAGGATCGGCGTAGAAGAGAAAATGACTGTTACAATGGTGGAAAATATGGACACTACTACGATAACTGCTTTAAGAAGAAGAAATATTGAAGCACCCAGTAGTGAGGAAATGGAGGCCATGGCGGAACCAGGAGACCCCAGAATGTCATGAGAACATACCACACTCAGGAAGACGATCCCGATGAAAGGAATCAGTCACAGTTATCACAAACTATACAGGACTGTAACATGTGTACATGTTCCGGTACCTCTATTCCCACTCTCGTTAGCCTTTCCTTTGTCAGATTACATTCATTTGATTTGATTTCTTTTGTATTAGATTTCCCAACTGGAATTTCTAGATTCCGGCGCCCTGATTACTGTATGCTTTGGAGGATCGGCAGGATTGTGGCCCAGGAGTTCCAAGGGAAGGAACAGGTTATGTATACCGGCGGTAGGATAAAGGCAGTGTTGTGGGAAAGCTCCAGGCTTTCCAGGACTCCGGCAGGGACACAGGATTCCGGTAGCTGTACACTCACTGGTAATGATAGTGGCTGCGGGTTTCCAGAGCCTTAGCTCTTGCAGGAAAGATTTCATTTCTTTAAGAATGGTCTCCTGGCTAGAAGGAGACATCAGACTTGAGACAGATGCCTAGACAGTGAATACACCTGGTTGAACGGCGATCCTATTGTTCCCCTTCGCTCTATAAACCACTCTACTGTACTCCCCTTGTCTTTGCCTCTCAGCAGGTCTCCCTTAGACACCAAGGCGATAGCAGGCTACTGCTTAGGCTCTATTGTATAACCATTCACACAGGCTAGCGCCTGTTACATTTTTTTCGCCTCAGCAGGTGATATCTGGTTCTCAGGATTGAGAACAGTGGGTAGGATTGATCACCCTTCCCTTTTCTTGATAACTAGTTAGAAGCAGGAGGGGCAGGGAGAGACTCCTGGCTCAGGTGTTACATTCATCATTACACACAGAAGAGGTCCTACCACTAGGTCTGGAAGGATATCCAGACCTCCCAGCCGACTTGGGAATAACCCAGACATAGACCCAGAAGGAGAAGGTGACGATACACCTATACCTAGACAAAGTTTCCTACAACCAGGAGACCTTGATACAGATTCAGAAGAGGACCTTACAACAGTGCAAATCGTCCAAAGGGCAAGCCAGAGAACAGAGAGAGCTCAGGAATCGAGACCAAGAACCAGAAGCATCTTGGAGACAGTCTTTGGAACTCTACCACACTCTGCCGTACCCTCAAGAAGCGAGACACCACCTGGCGGATTCCTAGACTTCCCAGGACCCTCTAGACTACCACCAGTACCTCAGGGAAAAGGGAAAGAACCAGACTCTCCCAGACGCCCGCCAGCACTTCCGCCAGCATCTAGGACAATGGCTGACGCTCTAGACCAACCCAGGAAACCAAAGATCAAGCTTCCACAACCATCCAAGTTCAGTGGAGAAGGAGAAGATCTACAACCAGACAAACTCAAGTGCTGGTTTAGGGAGGTTAAGAAGTACTTATCCAAGTATGATGTCCTTGATGACACTGACGATATAGTGGACTACTATGGCGCCTATATAGAAAAGCGAGCACATAGTGCCTACCTCAACCTCATGGATGAGTTTGAAGACAACCAACCCTCCCTCCAAGAATTCAAGAACCGCTTTAAGCAGCTTTTTGAAGCGTCAACCAACACAGATGACCTGTACCTCAAATGGCAGAAGATACAACAGTCCTCAGGAGGCAAGCCAGTGAGAATTCCCAAGATTGCTGGAGAACTAGACGACCTAAGAGGAACACTGCCTAGAGACTCAATATCAGACTTTGCACAAAGACAATACTTTTTGGATGCCATGGATCCCAGGCTCAGAAGAAATATGGAACTACAGATAAGAGATACCGATACCTAGAATCAAGTTGTCCAACTGGCAGAGAGATATGATGCAACAATGTTCAATACAGGAGCCTATAGGAGTAGCGGCAGCTCCTCCAGCACCTCCGGAAATAAGCCAAACAAAACTAAGAACTCTCCACATCAAACCAGCAACAAGCCAGCAGGAAAAGGTAAAGCTCCAGCGAGAAAATCGACCCCTCCCAAGCATAAGAATTCAAGCAAGCAGGAAATCGATCGACGCAAGAGAAAAGGAGCCTGTTACTACTGTGGAGAGGCAGGACATATGGCCAGTGAATGTCCAAAGAAGGAAATCAACTCCAATCATGTCACTGTTACCCAGGACACCCCCGATAGCGATGAAAAGCACTAGTGTTCAAATGTGTATGGGCACGATCTTATATCTATCGTAATATACTAACGCAATACTAAGCGAATATTGCGGTCACGCCTGGATGAGGAGAGGGAGATTTATGAAGGTAGATTGGTAGGTAGTCTGTTCCTTATTCTTCTAAGTGAGAAAAGTTGGCGGTTGCACCTATATATACAAGAGTGCGCCCTCCCGTTATCTATAAGAATATAAAAAGGGAAAAATATAAGTACGAACGTGTTTTACCGTAACGTCAGTAGGAAAAACATAAGTGCGAACGTATTTGACCCTGAAAACCTGCCAAGAAAATCCCAAAAGTTTATATATAAAACTAAAGTGGTGTGAGGGGTTTCGTTGTAGATGATAAGACATAAAGGACCAAACAATAACCATTAAAATATGTGATAAGCAAGCGAAATAACCCGAATACCAGATAAAGAAATATACATAAGAATCCTTATTGTAATAATGAAATATAACAGATATAAACGCACAGTATGTCCTAGCTGTAGTAATGTATGCCGTGTAATAGGTATTGCCGAAACACTAACCAAGTAAGAGAATATACGATATGTTCAAGGAAATATTCATATAAAAACGAATAAGAGATTTCAACAACTAGGAGGCAGAGAGCGATGACACAGAAGAGTTGGATGGAAGGAATACCATTATAAGCTACAAGACAACTGTTGGCGCCCCCAAGGAAGCGGCCAGGCCATTCCAAGCATTAGAATTCACAATGCTAGTCAACAAGAAACCCGCCAGGGTCTTAGCAGATACTGGAACGATTGGTGGAACCCTAATCAGCAATCGCTTTGTTACAACAAACAATATCCCTTATACCAATAAGAAGACCCCTACAACGCTCAAAATGGCTGTCAAAGGATCCAGATCAAGCAGCAATCACTCCTGCATTACAGATATCGAAATTGGTAGTATGAAGGTACACAAGGTACACATGAGCGTCACTCCAGTCTCAGATTATGATATCCTACTCAGTATGGATGACCTCATACGCTTTGGAGCAGTCATAGACTGCCGGAAAAATACCCTCTACTTCCCTGACCACAAAGTCAGAGTAAACTGCAATGGGAACAGCACCCAGCCTTGCTCAGCGATGGCTAAACAGGAGGATATACCAGATTTCCTCAAGATGTTCCCCCATGTTTTTGTCACAGAAATACCTGAAACCCTACCACCATTGCGGCGCTTTAACCACCAGATCATGATCAAGGACCCAGACCTTTATGTCAAGATGCCAACCTTCAAGACCCCTGAAAAATTGATCCCTATATTCAAGGCATGGATAGAGGATAAAATCAGGGCTGGGATACTCTACAGATTACAAACTCCTGGAGGCGCCAGTATGTTCATTCAAGGGAAACCTGATGGCAGGATAAGACCATTAGTGGACCTTCGCTATAGGAATAAGAACACTAAGAAGGACAAAGCCCCAATCCCTAATCAGCAGCTCATACTCAACACAGTGGGCAGAGCCAAATTCCGAAGCAAGATAGACCTCAGTGATGCCTACTTTCAGACCAGGGTTGAGCCTGAGGATGAGAAGTATAACACTATCAAGACACCCTTTGGAGGCTTCGCCTGTAAAGTGATGCTGCAAGGAGATACAAATGCGCCAGGAACTTTCATGAGAGTCATGGAAGATACACTATCAGAAGAGTTGGGAGTCTTTGTATGGGTATACATTGATGATATCCTGATATATAGCGATACACACCAAGACCATATCAAGCATATCAAAGCTATTTGCCAGAAACTGCAAAAAGGGCAGCTATATGCTAATTCAAAGAAGAGTGTCTGTTTTGCACAAAAGCTTGATATCCTAGGTCACCTTATCGATGATAAAGGCATTCACCCAGCACCAGAGAAGATCAGAAGCGTTGACAACTGAACAAGACCTCAGATTAGAAAGGAACTATAGCGCTTTAGTGGGATGATTAATTATATCTCCCAGTTCCTACCACACATCGCCACCATTACTGCACCACTTACAGAGCTTACCGGCGATGCTGAATGGATATGGACAGACTTGCAGGAAGTATCCTTTCAAGCAGTGAAAAAGGCGGCGAAAAATCATCAAATTCTTGAACCTATTGACTATACCAATCCAGAACCAATCTGGCTATTCACAGATGCATCTCCTACCGGCAGTGGCGCTTGGATAGGCCATTGACCAACCAGAGATACAGCCAGACCGGCAGCATTCCATTCCAGGAAACTGTCAGCCTCTCAGAGTAACTACCTCACCCACCAACAGGAAGTGCTTGCAATAGTTGAGGCTGCACAAGCCTTCGCCCACCTATTGTCCCACACAAAGTTCACCATAGTTACCGATCATAAGAGTCTTACCAAGCTCATGACACAGAAGAATCTCAGTGAGCGGCAGCAGAGATGGATAATGCATCTTAGCCGCTTTGATTTTAAAATATAATACATGCCTGGAGCTTTGAACTTTCTGGCAGACTATCTATCCAGAGTTCATGAGACTAATCCAGGGCCTGAAGATATAATACTACTGGACCCCACCTCTGAAAATTCAGATCTCCAGAACCACAACTCCAATCATATTCAAACCAACTACACTTCTTCCTCATACTATAGCCTAGATTCTGACAGCGAAATGGAAACCATTGAAGTAACACAGCACTCTCCATCCCTCACTACTCGCGAATCTATCTACTGCTCCTCCCCAGACTACCTAGCAAGCAAAGAGATGGCAGCCCATGTAGTCACTCGCTCCCAAAAGCGCAAGAATAGCGCTAGCAACAACGATAGCAGCATCCAGGCAGGCAACACTTGGGGTGACAAAACTACCTTAAACCTTCACCAGACCAGAGAGGAACGAAGCCATTCAGCGCTCTCGTGGACTGCCTGCTATAATGACCGGTGCATTATACACAGAGACAGCAAGGAAGCCAATGGATATTTCCCTAAGGACCCTGAAAAGCGAAAGCAAGCAAAGAAAGCGAAAGCAACATCAGATATCTCAATAGACACTAGCCCCCCTCCATCAAACGATAGCTCTATGTCCCTACCCTCACCAGGAAACAAATACCTCAGACATGCAGATATGTTAACTCCAGCCTCCCCACCTCCGGCTTCACCAGGTTCGCCAGCTTCTAGACCCCTCTATTGTAATCCTGAGTCTTTCTGGAATTCTACAGAAACTGACAAGGCCCAGACCTTTCTTGGTACCCTCCATTCATCCCTCATGTGAAAATTCGACGCAGCTGTCATTGAAGCTCTCCAGAATGACCCTCTTTTCCGGCGAGTCCTGGAGACCACTGACAAGCTACACTATTCAATCCAGGATGGCCTTCTCATAGCTAACAATACCAACGGCTAATCAAATATCTATATCCCTATGGGACCCTTAGAAAGGGGAGTATCCCTCCGGGATTTCATCCTTAAAACAGTTCATGAAGGCCTAGGACATTTCTCAGCTCACAAGTCCTACAAGTAGGCCGCTAGTTTCTTCTGGTGGCCTCAGATGCGCCAGGACTTCATAGCCTACTGTCGCTCTTGTGATCAATGTCAGATCAACAAGGAGCCAACCACACTTACGGCAGGTAGATCTCTAGCCCTGCCAGCACCTGACGAAGCCTACCAATCCCTTGCCATCGATTTCGCTGGTCCTTAAAACAAATCAAACAACCACACAACTATCCTGGCTATTCTCGATCGCTGTACCTCCTACACTCATCTTATACCTCTCCAGGACTCTGCCACCTCCGAAAAAGTATTCAGCATGCTCCAGAAGACGATATTTGATGTTCATGGACATCCCCTATGCATAGCACTGGACCAAGACTCCCGCTTTACCTCTAAGTTCTGGTCTCAGATGATGAAGTCAATAGGAATCCAGGTCTAGATGGCAACTCAATACCACCACCAAACCAATGGCCAGGTAGAGCGCCGGATTCGCACTCTTAAACAGATGATGAGGAACTTCATCAACAATAGAAAGAACAACTGGTCCAATGCCCTTCCAGCGATAGCAGCAGCCATGAATGGTGCCCCCCATGAATCTTTAGGAATATCTCCATACCAAGCACTCTATGGACGCAGTTGGAAGCTCTTCAATCCTGTCCTCAGATCCGCCAGCAAAGTACCAGCAGTGGACGAGATCTTGAATGCCCATGAAGCCACCAGGATGGAAGTTGATATGACAAGAAAGCATGCCACATTCCGGCAGACTGTGCAAGCAGATAAAAGGAGGAACCCCTTTCGAAGACCATTCAACATTGGCACCAGAGTTCTTGTTAGAGGACGCCCTTACACCTCCTCCCCTGGACGATCCAAGAAGCTAGAGCCTCACTCATTTGGACCCTTCAAGGTCCTAGAGCATGACTCTAGTAGCGATAACTACAAACTTGAATTGCCTAAGAGAATGGAGCACCAGAAGCCATACTTTTCACATCTCATGCCACAAGGAATACCATGAGAACGATCCCAATAGATTTGCATCGAGGAGAATGGATAGGCCGGCCCCTATACTCATGAATAATGCAGAAGAATGGGAAGCAGAGGAGATACTGGATTATCGCCTACAGAACAACAGAGTCGAGTTCCTGGTACACTAGAAAGGATATGAATGGACAGATAACTCTAGGGAACTTATCGAGAACCTGGAGAACTCAATGGAAATAATAGCGGAATATTGGAAAGAAAACCACAGCACAGAACCAATGCCTAAAATCACCTCCCACTATGTCAGGACCTCTTAGGAGCCTATGGAAGTCTCTACAATCCCTTGCCCCAAAACCATAGTACCCAACGATTTCTGGCAGCCCTATAACGATGAAGAATACGTTTCTGCAGGCTCAGATGATAGCTACTTCAACACTGAATGATGATTCTATGCTCAGGCCTTGGGAGAGCGGCGATGAGGCCTATGGCCTTAGGCGAAGATAAGTTTTGTTCAGATTTGGGGAATGTAACATGTGTACATGTTCCGGTACCTCTATTCCCACTCTCGTTAGCCTTTCCTATGTCAGATTACATTCATTTGATTTGATTTCTTTTGTTTTTGATTTCCCTACCGGAATCTCTAGATTCCTGCGCCCTGATTACTGTATGCTTTGGAGGATCGGCAGGATTGTGCCCCAGGAGTTCCAAGGGAAGGAACAGGTCATGGTTACCGGCGGTTGGATAGAGGCAGTGTTGTGGGAAAGCCCCAGGCTTTCCAGGACTCTGGCAGGGCCACAGGATTCCGGTAGCTGTACACTCACGAGTAATGATAGTGGCTGCTGGTTTCCAGAGCCTTAGCTCTTGTAGGAAAGATTTCATGTATTTAAGAATGGTCTCCTGGCTAGCAGGAGACATCAGACTTGAGACAGATGCCTAGACAGTGAATACACTTGGTTGAACGGCGATCCTATTGTTCCCCTTCACTCTATAAACCACTCTACTGTACTCCCCTTGTCTTCGCCTCTCAGCAGGTCTCTCTTAGACACCTAGGCGATAGCAGGCTACCGCTTAGGCTATATTGTATAACCGTTCACACAGGCTAGCGCCTGTTACAAGGACCTAGTGGAACTCAATCCTAAGCCCTCGAAGCATACATCAAAGTCAATGGCCACAAAGCAAAGGTACTATTCAATACAGTGACCACAGGAGACAACTTGATATCAGGAAAGTTTGTCGCTACCTACCAAATCCCTACCAGAGACCTTGAGACTCCTATCACCCTGAAGATGACAGTTAAAGGATCACGCTCAGCAATCAACTATGTGGCAAAGCATGTCATACAGATTGACAAGGAAGCGGCGATATATATGAAGCTCTTGTCTGTTCCCTGGACAACTATGATATCTTGCTAAGAATGCCTTACCTTACTACACACTATGCTGTAAGAGATTGCGGAAAATCTATTATCAACTTCCCTGACAAAGGAATCACCTTGACCTGCAAGAAAGCTACACATGCACGACTTTTAGGCATGAATGAAGCACATACCATAGACTTTATTTTCGAGTTTCCGACTGTATTCCCTGGCAAGAAGACAGCAGAATTACCTCACCTGAGAAATGTCAACCACCAGGTCCAGCTGAAGGACAAAATTTTGGACCATAATCTAAGATTCTTCACATTCCTGACCAGATCATGCCTGCATACAGAGCATTAATCAGGGACTGGAAAGCCAAAGGAATCATTTACCCAAGCGAGGCACACAACCCAGTCTACATATTCTCAAAGCTGAAATCCAATAGCATAATAAGACTGCTTGCAGACCTTGTACCTAGGAATGATATTGCTATCAAGGACCATGGAGCGATTCCCAACCAACCCATGATACTCAGAACTGTTGCCAGAGCAAAGTTCAGATCCACCATAGTCCTTGCAAATTGGTACTTCCAAATTCGAGTTCTCCACAGTGATGAGAAATACAGCACCATCAAGACACCATTTGGATCCTTAGCATGCAGAGTTATGCTACAAGGAGATGCCAACGCCCCTGCTACAGCTATGAGAGTTATAAAGTGTGTCCTTGATGGATTTATAGGAAAATTTGTTTGAGCATACATGGATGACATTACCATCTACTCAGAAAAGGTTGAGGACCATATTTCGCATATCAGATCCGTCTTAGGAAGACAGAAGCAGCACTACATTAAAGCATCGCCAGCCAAGTGCAAATTCTTCCGCATTAAGATCTCACTCCTAAGACATATTATGGATGAAAGAGGAATTCATGCAAACCCTGAAAAAATTTGATGTATCCAAGACTGGTGCATAATAACTTCGAAAAAGCAGTTCAGACCTTTATTGGAGTTGTGATATATCATGCACAGTTCCTTCCACAACTTGCCTCCACTACTACCCCACTCTCCGACGTAATTTCTCAAGATGTGTTTGAATTGCGACCCCTGCATGAGGAAGCCTTCAAACAGGTTAAGCGCCTGGCCAAGGAGACAATTCCACTCCGCCCCATCTCATATGAGACATCAGCTGATCCAATATACCTCATTACTGACGCCTCTAAGGTTGGATCAGGAGCATGGGTTACCTAAGGACCCTTTCCAGAGAAAGTATACCCTGCCGTATTCCACGGCAGAAAGTTTGCAACAAGTCAGTACACTACCCTGTCCATGAATTGTAACTTTTGGCGATAGTGGATGCCATTGAGGCATTTCATCTGATTCTATATGGCACCAAGTTCACTGTCATGTCTGACAACAAGGCACTATCCTTTATCCTGAAGCAGACTGACCTACCTTACGGCCAAACTAGATGGCGCATGTTCCTGCAATCTGATGATTTTGATATTATACACAGACTTGGCAAAGACAATGTCCTTGCAGGTACACTATCAAACATCTATGAAGACACCCCAGCTGAAGAAAACCAAATACTCGAAGACCCTACAGAGGAGAAGCCTATCAATATCCCCTCCTCCACCATGAACAGTGTATCAAGACACTACCTCAACATCGCCCATCCTCTATAACCTTCTTCTGCCCTCACTCTTCAAGTACCCTCTCGCATTCTTACTCCTGAACACCACTCCATGTGGAATTCACATCATGGTACCAGCTCAAAACCCTCTAGCTCCTAAGAGGCGAGTCACTACTCAATTCTGTTGAACTAGCCATGGACAAAGCAGCAGATACCCTTGAGCTTGCAACCAATCCCATTCAAGGTTATGAAATCGTCGAGACCTCCTCCTATCTCAGCAACCCTCCAGAGTTATCCCATGCCACAGCACTTATTGAGCGAGTTAAAGCTCAACTATCTGACCTCGCTGCAAGAATAAACATTACTCCAGGAGATATGGACCAACTACTGCATCCAGATGCTATCACCAACTGCTTTAAACGAATCCATGACTCTATCACCCAACTGGAATCCCTTGCAGTCACCACCTCCGGAAATATCGCCCCCAGCAACACACCTACTGAACCTGACCCTCAGCCTACACCAATCCCTCCTCCACCCCCAGTCTATGAACTGGACTGATTTCTTGAATCTAATAGACACACAGGCATGCACTGGACTGCCTGTGTTTGTGACGAATGCCTAACTCACACAAATGGAAAGATTACAGGATACTTTCCCTTAGGATCTCGCAATATTCCTGGACCCTTGCCTCTTTACTCTTCCTCCAATTTGTCTTACCTCATCATCCCGAGCGCAGAGCAGAGCACAGAAGGGCTGTTCCTCCTCCTCTCCACGATGATGATAGCTACCAAGTCTTTCATACAGTTATTGATAAGGGAAAAGAAAGAGAAATACTGGATATCGACCAAGGATGGGATCTACCTACCCCGGAAGCACCTGTCTTTTATGACGACTGCTTCTTTGATCAGCCCTCTTTAAACCTTGACCTTCGCGCCTTTCAACTTACCAACTACATTTAAGGAAAGTGGTACTCCAGTATTCGAAATGCTAGCCAGAATGACCCTCTCCTGGAGGTAGTTACCAAAGCTATCGACCACCCTGACTGGCTCTTAAATAATAGAGTTCTAGTCAGAAAGGGGAGGGCTGACATTAGATACTGTCCTTATGTCCCCGATGAAGCAAGCTATCTAGGTGCTAACATCAGAAGCGAAATTTTGCGCATTACCCATAAACAAATAGCACATATGGGTTGGTAGAAATATTTTGAATATGCATCAAGACACTTCTACTAGCTCTCCATGAGGAACGATTTTAAAGACTATGTCTGCAGATGCCACCTATGCCAGCTCAACAAGCAACCTACCACTGTCCCTGAAGGATGAGTCACCCCCCTCCCTGTCCCCAGACAGCCATTCTCGTCCCTTGGAATTGACTTTGCATGACCCTTCCCTACCGATTCTAAGCTTGAACTCATTATGGTTGTCATGGATCAATTCAGTGGCTTTACCTACCTCATACCAGTCTCCCAAAACATCACAGCTGTAGAAACAGCACACACCCTCATTGAGCGAGTTTTCTCCATTCATGGCTTCCCTACCTCCCTATTCTCTGACAGAGACCCCAAGTTTAACTCACACTTGTGGACACAGCTTGAGGCGAATCTTAATATTGATCTCAACATGGCTACAGCTTACTATCACTAAACCAAGGGACAGACTGAGCGCATAATCAGAACTGTTCGCCAATGACTTAGGAACTATATCAACCCTAAAGGAACCAAGTGGGTTCGTCACCTACCTCATGTCCAGACTGCAATCAATGCAGCCTCCAGCAATAGCACAGAACCTTCCGCCTTCGAAATCACCTTTGGCAGACTACCAAACCTCCTCCCTAGCATCAGAGGTCTCTCTACTTCAGTACCTGCAGCAGACGGGATTGCTTCACAGATCATGAATAATCAACGACTTGCCAGAGATGCACTCAAGAAGGCCAGAGCACGCTAAACCACCGCCTGTGAAAACAGAAGAAAGGATGGACACCCAATCATCCTTAACAAAATTGAAGTTATCCTCATGTCACCACCGTGTGTCCATAAGGTTGAACAAAATCACAAGCTAGTTGGGCCATGGTTAGGACCCTTCCCAGTGAGCAAAGGACCTGACAGATATAACAACTATAAACTCATACTCCCTCCAGTAATGGCAGGAATCCACATATCGATCTATCACAGCCATCTTCGCATTTACCTAAGACACAATCCCTTCACCTTACCAGGAACACCTGAACCCATATCCAAAGAACCTGTTACCATCAATGCCAGTGGACAAGAGCAAGGGGAAATCGAAAAGATACTTAAAGATTGAATCTAACCCAGAAAGAGACAGTTTTGATCTATTGGAAAGGCTATGATGAAATCGAAGCAACATGGGAACCCCTCTCTAATATAAAAGGTGCCAGAACCCTCATCAGATCTTACTGGTTCGGTGCATACTATGAATCTATACCTTTCAGACTCCCTTTGTCTCATGGCAAGACTTTCTCTCCCTGGATACTCCAGAAACCAGAATATGCCCACCTCTCACCTGAGCTTGACCCTGACAGAATTGGGAAACCCCTTCAAGACTCAGACTACTCAGAATCTGATACCAGCACAATACTCTCCACCTTAGATAAATCTGAGATGAAAGGCTAACTGCTTCATGGTATTGTCTTTGGTACTATGGGTCCTATATATGTGTAAGGTCCAGACACCAGTGATGGATATATGTTAACTGATTAAGTTATATGTTTTGAAAGTGAGTGGAATGCTCCAAAGGCGGGTTGGTCATTAAGCCCTTTAGAATATTCCTGATTGTTCTGATTGTTTTATTTCTTTTAAGGGGAATGTAATGGAATCCTACTATGTTTCTACTATTACTACACTTGATGTTGATTATTACTTATTTGGGTTTATACCTGATAAGCGCTACTATTTGGTTGTCCCTTCCTACTTGGTTATGACTTCCTAACTGGTTATTCTTTCCTTGTTTCGCTTATCACTACCCCTCCTTGCTTCTACCCATTTGGCTATCGCTATCCTCATGCTATACCTACTTGATTTGTATAGTATTAGCGATCTCTTATTCCTTCTTGTTTGGATTCCATTACTTGTTTTGTTAGCTCCATCCTGTTGCTTTTAACCCTCTGTTTTCGGAATATGGTTAACTTAGTATGGTGCCTCTGTTAGCATGTTTGTTAGACAGGATGTTTGCGCTTTTGTTTAGTTTTGCTAGCTATACTCTTTTGTATTTAAAGAGCCTGTAATCCGTTAAGGATTCAGACCCTCAAGCCTCACAGGACTATCATCTTTAATACTACAAGTTGAACGGTCACTCTATTAGTTCCATACCTTTTACCTTGTCTATTTAAGACCTATCGATCGACGCTTCTCCCCCTATCCTTATAGCATCTTCTGAGTCCCTTTGGAATTCTTGAGATACTTGGGTGTAGGTTACAGGTTGGGCTATGGACACTACATCTTGCCAGTGTGGGTTGTAGTCATATAGTAACCTCCTGACTCCATATACTATTATATTATCTTACTTCTCATACCATATGCAATATATGTGATATTTTTCCAAACATACTATCACTGGGAATAATGTGAAAGAAAATTGTAAGTTCAGAGATGTAATATTTGCCAATAGGTAACACTGATTGTTACTGCTTTGACTAATCTCTAGTATATTTGGGTATTGATTCAGAAAGGTTAAGTGGTTGTTTGGCAACACTATAACCATTTTATATACAAAGTGACTATTTCAAAACGTAAGGAAATACTGTTTTGTATAGGGAACAGTTGAAAAATATAAGGGTTGCAGTGTTACTAAACTGGTCCTAAATCATTCTCTTCTTATACTATGGGAGAATTACAAATCTTTTATACTGTCAGTAAGCTGAGATTCTGGTTTTCTGACATTTTATAAAACATTAATTTTGCAGAAAAGTATAAGGCTTGGACACAGTATTTTTTCTTATAAAATGTATCTTTGCTGTAAAAAATTGACATAGTAATATATGGGTTGCTGAGTAGTTACTCTCCTCTCAGGATATCCTTGACTTACCTCAGGTAACTATTTTTTCTTTTTACTTTTCATAATATTTGATTAGATTCTGAAAATGTGAAAAGAGAATAAGAAACAAATTGGACCTGTTTTCTTCAATTCTATATGCTAATTATAGCTATCTTTCATGATTTGTTGTGATTTTCTTATATGTTTGATGGTGGTGGAGGTAGAATCTGAATGTAACTATACAAAGTCCAGTATTCAGATACCGCTTGCTGGGTATTTGTACTCCTAATGTCATAGTGTTTATGCATATAACCATATTTGCATTACGATATATATGAGGCTTATACTTGGCATAGCTAAGTTTGAGAATATAGTGTTTATCATTTAAAACCTGTACCTGAATATATTCTTTTAAATTCTATAGTTTTTGTAAATATTATATTAATTTAGAAAAATAATAGAGGAATAGTTCAATTGTTAATTCTCTTTATTGGTGATTTTTACTTTCCAAATCAGTGTAGTAGTTGTAGAGACTATAAATTTGAAAATTATATTACAGGAACAGGTTCTAAATGCCATGGGCACTTGCTGTATAGGGCATATATACCTAAATAGATAGGTTAGTGATGAGACAGATTGTTCAGGTAACAAAGAATGTGCCCTCAAAAACTCACATAGTAGTAATAAGTCTTTGACTACCTGTACCAATAGTGTATAAAAAGGTCTGTCAAACTAGATACTTTAGGCTAAACTTACTGTAGGCAAACAAATTGCTGGGATGTCTAATTGGTTAATTGCTTTATAATTTGATCATGGAAAAAGGTTGGTCAAACTCTTGGCACTTCTCTATAGTGGGAAGAGTCACTTGTATTCTACAAATTTAATGATGGAGTGAGAAGTACAACTTTGATTCTATGAATTCAATATGGAGCAGCTTTATCACCAAACTCAATTACCCTCTCTAGTCTTTTCTGCATACTTTAAATAAGCTGTAACTGACTTTCAGCTGTAATGCTCATTCACTCAAACTGTAACACAGTAATCAAAGTAACTTTATATAAGGAATACACATGAATCTGCCCCACTTCTGTCTCTATCTCAACTGATACCACTTCAATCAGGTTTAAATCAGGGAATTATAGAGGCTAAGGTATATGGTGAATACCGTTTTGCACAAGGTAGAATTTTATTTAACCCTAAAGGTCAGGTGCATTCTCTTCCGCCACCTTGGTGCATCTATATTCTTTGCATGCCAGATGCCAAACTGGTATCAGGTCTTGAATCATGACATTATCCCTATATCTCATTCAGTTTATAGAACTTCCTGCAGGGACAATATATAGCCTTCACCTGATTTCTTCATAGAAGGTACACCATACTATTACACCCTGCCTGCCAGATAGCCAAACCTCATCAATACAGTTCGGATAGTATTCCTCCTCTGGTTGGTGAGTGACTAATGGCTGATTTGAGCACCCTGCTAGATTGAAAGTTGACTAGTCTGTTTAAACTAATCGTTTCAATTCCTCCTCTGTCGCTTATAAATATACTTGGCACCACAGTACAGGTTTTAGTTTATTCTGACTTCACATATCCTACCTGTCAGATTATATTAGTTAGAAAAGAAAAGTAAGCCAACAATATAGAACTGTAAGAGGAGAGGCAACTCTAATATTCTAGCAAGAGTTTCAACCCTTATCCTGGTATAATAATTTGATGAAATACTTTGCTTTTATGGGAAAGACACTTATAACATCACATGAATGCCATAACATCTCTCAGTATTTGCATATATCAACTATATCTTATTTCCATAATAACCTCCACCCATTATATACACTGTCTGTATTTATCTTGTATGAATAATGGATACATTTGAGTTATCTCTATATTATTGAAATTTACGGAATGGCTAAATCAAATATTTCGGATTTGATAGAGAACCCTATAACATGGCCTACTAATATATTTTCTGGCATCTACAGAAGTATAAATTCACCTTTATTCTAATATTCTATCTTCAGTTAATTTCTAATTTTTCCTTTATTTAGCTACTTTAATCTACCTTCTAGATCTTCTCTGCTTTATTGCCCAATGATATAATTTGCCTAGGCTCCTTTCAAGTTGTTTCAAGTCCCTGTACACTCTGTCCACTGGGAATATAATTCTCTCAACATCCCTTTGACTTCATATTCTCTCCCTCAGTCGATAATGCAATTAAAATATAAAAGAATAAAAAATAGTGAAGAAAACTGAAATTACTAGTTCATTGAGGAAGTGGTAATGCTTGGTCAATATTTGTTACAAAAACTCATAGTTAAACATTCTAGATACTAACTAATTACTACAGATAGTATTAGGAGATTCATAACCAGTTGAGATATCTACCACCAATAAGAGAGAGTTCGACTAACTTACCCTTCACTCCCAATAGCCTCTCTCTCCTATCACCAACCCTCATACCTGAGGAGTATTTTCTAATAAAATAAAGGCAAATAAAAAAAAAAGTCAAAAGATTAAACAAACAAACAGTGAAATATATAATATGGGTACTGTTATGTGAAAATTAGCCTGATGCCTTAAACCCAGCCTTGGTTTATTAAATTTTCAAGTTTGTATAACATTTATCTTTATTCTCAAAATTATATAAAAACTGTTTTACTACTTAATTCTACTATAAGAATCTAACCAAGCTAATCAATACTTTGTAAATAGGATATATAGGTTGGAAATTTACCTTGAAAAATAGCTATAATGAATTAAAGATAAAAAAGGAAATTTGAAATTGCACCATCATTAATAGTAATATTTTAAGAAGGGTGTATTTATTTTAACTTAGTCCTTTGAATTATGCAATTAATGAAATATAAAGTAAATACAATCAAGCCTTTTTTCTTTTATTTCTAGAGCATGGTGGGCATCCACGAACTTTACACTTTGCTGATATTGAAAGAGTTTCCAGTGGGTCATTACTTCTATTTGGACTAAGATTCCTGTCAGCTTCTACTTGAATATTCTTCCCTGCTAGCACCACTTTAACCTTGCGTGCATTTTAGAAATATATGTTTTTCGTTTGTCTAACATCAGTAATCAGTTCCTCATGTGGCTCAGAATAGAGCCACTTATTGTTGTACTCAAGAGCAACATAAGGGGAATACTTATGTCAAAGATCATATTATTTTTTATTAATTAAAATCAGAGTCATTGATATGAGCTGGGGAAAGTTGACGAAAGGCTTGTAAATTGAAATCCTTTTTACAAAGATTCAAGTTTATCCAGAGTTGATTCGGAAGCCGTTTAGTTTCAATAATACTCAGAGTCAACGAACTGAATCGAAAGAATTGAAAACTCTGAATTCCTTTTAGTAAGTTTAAATTGAGTGAGAGAGCTTTATCCCAATCTCTGACAAAATTGCTTGGATGATCATCCAACACTCGAATTGCCTTAAACCTTTTATTCTTATCCACTGTATCAACCAAAATAGTATAATGTTCAGGTACCCATACCTGACTATGGTTTGCCTTTTGCTTTACTGTATCAAATCTATGGTCCGAACAGTTCTTTGTATAACCCATTATCCAAAATCCTAGTTTGATTGATTCTAGTTTCTAGGTTGCTACTAGCCAACAAAGATACCATAGTATGATTTTGTCTATGTTTTGCCTGCCATAATTGTCAGCCCATCAATGAATATGGGGCTTGAACTTGGGTATTGAGGTCAGGAAGAGGTAGGAGAGTGATAATACCTGATTTGCACCTTTGTCCTGTTAGGCTTCTGTATGCATATTATGATAATATTGCTCAATACTATCATCAACAATACCTAGTACATAGAGCATGAAGGAAGACCAATAATCCTATTCGGATGGTCGTTGTGGAACTCGGGGAATTTCCATTATCTGATGGAAGTCAAATGAGTAGTAACTTACTTCTCTATTTGTCTCCCTTGAGTTCTGTAAATCTGAGTCATATACTTTTCGCCAAGCACGATATTCATTCTGGTGAATCTCCAACTCAGTTGCTTCGCTAAGCAAAATCCTTCCAATATAACTATCTGAATTAGTATAAAATAGATTACGTCCTTTATCAATTTGTTCCAGGTTGAAATTATAATAATAATGATTTCTCAATATTGTACACTCATAACAAATATTTTTAGATGGCTTATAGATCCTCATAAACCTCAGTGTCTGATTTCTTTGCCAGAACTTATAAATGTATGGAAAGGATATACTACTAACTTCACTTGTATCCGAAATATGTGTTACATATCTTTGATTGATTATCCAACAGGAAAGATGAGAGAGTAGAAGTGTCACATTCTCCAACTCCATGTATTTCACTATCTTACCATCCTCGAGACCTCTCTTGAATGTTCTTGTAGTAATTGACTTACCTTACTTATCCTTAATATTATTCAAGAATTTTTCTAAATCAAGTCTGAATGTGTCAGTCAGTAGGTTGTCAGATGGTTTTCCCTTATTTTTATGTAATTTTACCTGTTAGGCACCTGGGAACAAGGTACTGGAATCCAGCACTAAATTTATATGAGTATTGGGTTGAGATAATACTCATACCCCTCCGGCCCCCTTGTGGGGCCCGCACGTCACCTGCACCGCATACAGTAAAAAGTGACCACTTACCAAAAAACTGAAAGTTGGCGCACCTCTTGTAACACCATATACATCGTCCCGTCCGTCAGGCCGGATGCTGTGTACTGGGTATATGAATTGGGAGACTCGGACTACCCAATACAACTGAAATCAAGTGCCCAGGATCAGTGTCTCCCGAGATACGGCCGATTCCATACAGCCTTTGCTGAAATAGACTAAAAGTGACGGAATACCCTGCGCAAAAATGAAAATATGATGAGTGGGCTCCAGGAGATATATAACAACCACTCAGACCCTGAAAACATACCTATATGTGTATAGGGACCTATCAGAACAGGTTGATAAGGAGAGGCATAGCAATACGATAGGGTATTGGACTGATCGTAAGTCTTAAGTCATCCTGAAAGCGATCTGCAAGACACCGGGGAAGCTGGTAGTATCCAGATAGGTCACCAGCCAGGTTGGCCACTTGGAGTTCTAAGAAACTATTGGTAAATTCCACGATGGACTACATAGGTTTAAGCAGCAGAACAAGGAACGACATCTACGACTAAGATATGGTTCACACCATCATGAAACCAAGTAGCTCTGACGTGTCGATAAGCTGTGTTGGTAACAATATTTTCAGGGTCAAACAGTTATCTCACCTAGGATTGAAGGACGGAAACGGTTGGGAGTCTATTAAAATATAGAAGTTAGAAGTGGTCTGCGCACACTCAGACGCAGGATATAAATATCCAAGTGCCTCCCGAGCTTTGGTCATCATCAAGCAACAGAGAAGAGATCTTATCAATATTACTCGTGCCAAGGTTGTAGTTGCACCACAACCCACGATCGCTTACTGGCTCGCAACCCTGGGCACACTAATGAATACCTGACAGCTCAACGGTAATTTACAGCTCAACGGTAATATGTGGCTTAGTAGGGAAAACCTGTAATGCAACCCCAACTTCTGGTCTACTGATTACAAGCAAGAGGTATTCAACATCAGGGATTTGCTAGAGGTCTACAAAATATATGTTAAAAAGTCCATGTGTATTTGAGTGTTCATACAAATTCATAACTTGTATTGTCAAATACTTCCTGCCTGCTATGAGTAACCTTACCTTGCCACTGAATTCCATAGTTGAACATATCATTTATAGGGTCCTGTAGAACACGCTAAAAATATGATAGTATTTCAACTTTTATAATGTATATTTTTTAATATTTTTATTTTAGTTTGGCCTAGTATTTAGCAGGCAAGGAATATTTTAGGATTTTTATACAAAACAAAACTAGATAAATAAATTCAAATTTTTTAAGCTATGTTAAAGAAATTAGATAATTTATGGGAGCTTAACACACATCTACTTTTAATATATTTGGTGAACATCTTTCAGCTTCCCCAACTCGATAACAAACACACTTCAGTTCGATAATAGATAAGCAACAAATCTCAGTTAATCATGCCGCCAGTGTCTAAGTCAGCACTTATACCTCCAAGCCAACAGGTTGAACCATATGCCGATATTGATGCCTGCATTCAGGCTGCAATGACCTTTGTCAACACCAACCAGGATGACGATCCAAACCTGTCTGCTCTTGCCAAAAGCTATGAAATACCACTTAGGAGACTCCAGGCCCGCTGGAACAGTTGTCAATCAAAGCAACAACGGTCTGCAGCCAATCGCAAGCTGTCAGAAGATCAGGAAGTGGCTGTATGTCTGTACTTAGACCGACTTGATATGGTTGGAACAAGTCCTCGTCGTCAGATGGTAACTGGCTGTGCCAATAGCATTTTGCAAAAGGCTTATACTGGTTCCATTCCTACCCCTGTTGTGAGTGAGCAATGATCACGGCGATTTTTCAGTCAGCACCCAGAATACTTGATTCGCAAGCAACTAACAAGCGATGTTGATCGCAAGAATGCCCATCAACCAGAGGATATATTCACCTGGTTTGAGAAGTACAAAGCTGTTTGTAATGAGTTTAAGGTTGAAATTGGCGACACATACAACTTCGATGAAACCGGATTCTGCATTGGTATGGGAAGCGATGAATGGATTATTACGAGAGATCTAAATCGGCAGTCCTATCTTGGAAGCTCCACAAATAGGGAGTTAGTTTCAGTATGTGAAACTATTAGTAGAGATGGTACTGTCCTACCTCTGATGATTATTGTTCCAGGGATTATACACCAAGCAGCATGGTATATGACTACATCCATTCCTAATAACTACCTTGTTGGAACATCAGAGACTGGTTATTCGAATGATGTGTTGACAATAAAGTGGCTTGTTCACTTCCAAAGGTTCTCTGCTTTGCATCAGGTAGGTAACTATCACCTACTACTACTTGACGGTTATGGCTCTAACTGTACCAAAGAGTTAATCCACTATTGCGATTCACATCAAAGCATCCACTTCTGCCTTCCTCCGCATACAAGTCGTCTACTACAACCTTTAGATGTAGTAGTCTTCCAACCCTATAAGCACTTTCATTCGGAGGCAGTTGAAATTGACACTCGTGCTGGATGTGGTAACTTTGATAAAGTTGAGCTCTTGGATCAAATTGATTCTATTCGTCAGTAAACATTTAAAAAGTCAACAATCCTAGCGGCTTTTCGAGCTACTGGCATGATTCCATACAACCTCAATGTTGCAATATCCAAGTTGCGAGAAGCCGCTGTTACTTCTATTCTCCCAGTAACTCCACCACGAGTTTCCTCACCGACTATCCCGCTTACGATTCGGAGCCTCAGGCGGCAAGGAGAAGAACTACTACGAGAAGCATCCGATTTCTCTCCTAGCTTTCAACGGAAGTTAAAACTTGTTCTCAAAGTAGGACTAGCCCAAGCACAGTCTGGTGCTTTAGCAATGGAGAACTTGGAACATACCCAAGTAGCTGAACAAGCACAAAGTTCCAAGTGGAAGACTCAAAACAGAAGGCAAGTGCAAAAAGGAGGGGTGATTTATGCATCAGAGGCACGTCAAATGGTGAAAAAGAGAGAGGATACAGAGGTGGAAAAAGCTGAACAACAGTTGCGCAAGGCACAAAATGCCAAGAAGAGAGCTCAACAAGCTGAGCGCAAACCATTCCTTGATGAGATCAAGGGAAAGGCAAAGGAAATGAATATTAAGATAAAGGCCAAAGCAAAGGCTCAGGCAAAAGCTGAGGCACAAACCAGAGCTACTCTTCATGCATACAAAAAGAAAATATCCAAACTTGTTGTCAAAGAAATTAAGCAACATGTCAAGTTGCAGAATTAGATAATATATAAGAAAATACGACTTTAAAATGTAATGTTATATTACAATGCTGAGTTGAGCCACAAATTCATCTTAAGCTACAATTTACTGTTGAGCTGTAAATTACCGTTGAGCTGTCAGGCACTCTTTAGAGTTCACACGGTTGCAAGCCAGTGAGCGATCGTGTGTTGTGGTGCAACCACAACCTTGGCACGAGTATAACTTTTACTCAGAATCTTTTACCTACCAGCCTTTCTAGACAATCTCCGTTTACGAAGAAAGATATAAGCCTAGTTATTCACTTGCTCTTAGAATTGACTACCCTTAACAGTACCTCTAGTATCTGTGTATCCTAAAGATTCTTTAAGATATGATACATAGATTTTTTGTTCATTCACCAGAATGCTCAAAATACTACCTGATATACATTACTCACAAAGGCCAAACAGTATCTAACTGGTTGACTTTCCCCCTTTATTAACTAAATAAGTCAGCTTTCTACTATTATGATCCTAGTGCTTTTAACTGAAATTATATACTAACTTGTAATTGTGAATATAAAAGATATATTATAAGCAGTTTTTTCTGCTTCCATGCAATTTTATCATGGTAAACAAGCCATTTGACCTACTTGTCAGCTTTAGCCTTATGTACATAGCCCTCAAAACAGGTACATGAGTTTAAAAACTTTGTATGGTTCCTGCGGACCAAAACCTGCACCAGAAATTTAGCGGTTTTTAAACTGATAT
>QFET01012067.1:0-16220 GCA_003316355.1 Tuber calosporum | reverse complement strand
GTAATAACCAACATCAAGTCAGTAGTAATAGTAGAAACATAGTAGGATTCCGTTACAATAGGGAGAAGCGGCAATGGATAAGTCTTCAATAGATAAGGTAAAAGGTATGGAACTAATGGAGAGACCATTCAACTTGTTGTATGAAACATGATAGTTGTGGGAGGTGTAACGCCTCCCAGGGTATATTAGGCACCAAGAGGAATGCGTCTCGGTAAGGTATAACGTTAGTAACTCAGATCCCAAACTGTTGGGACTTCAGGTGAGTAGTACTACAGGAGATCTCGATAAGTTGTTTAACAGCCGTTGATTACTATATCACCAACTTCGCTAAGTCCTAGACTTACTTGCTGTGGGTTCGTGCAAACTAAAAAGAGGTAACTGCTCAACCAAGTATATTGAAAAAACTCTGTCTGTCGAAGTCTGCCCTGTCTATGCTCCAGAGGGGCAGTCTTTAAATACATGATCTCGCTTTTCCATAGCTCTCCATCTTCTTCCATTTGATTTTCAATCAACGGACATAACTAAGCTCCACATGTAAAGTCCTTCAATTAAACAAAAGCCTCATGTACCTAAACGGTGCAGCAAACAAAATATGTATCATCCCGATACATAAAACAAAACATAAAATATCTCTGGTATCAGCCTGACACATGAAACCCAACATAAAACAAACTAACCCCTTAAAAGCCCTGCTAGTGTCCGTTAGCCTTGTCACTCTTAATAATAGTAACCAATACGGGTTACACGAGGCTTGAATGTCTGAATCCTTAAGGGATTACACGCTTTTTAAAGACAAAAGATTGTAGCTAGGAAAACTTAAAAAAAGTACAAACATTCTCTCCAACAAATATGCTAACATAGGCAGCAGAAGAATGTGACTATATTCCGAAAACAAATAGTTAAAAGTGACAGGATGAAGGTAACAAAACAAGTAATGTAATCTAAACAAGGAGGAACAAGCAATCGCTAAGACCATACAAATCCAGTCAGGAGAGCAGGAGGATAGTGATACCCAAATGAGTAGAAGCCAAGAGGGGCCAATGATAAGCGAAACAGGGAAAGAATAACCAGTTAGGGAGTTATAACTAACAAAACAATAAGGAATATCAAAACAGGCTTAATGACCAACCTGCCTTTAGGGCATTCCACTCCATTTCAAAACATATAATGTTATCAGTAAACATATATTCATTACTGGTGTGAGAACATTACATATTTATTAGCCCTATAGTAGTGAAGACAATACCATAAAGGAGTTAGATTTCCTTCTCAGATTCATCCAAGGTGGAGAGTTTGGTGCTAGTTTTGGATTGTGAGTAGTGTGGGTCTTCAAGAGGTTTCCAAATTTCGTCAGGGTCAAGCTCAGGTGAGGCAGGGGCATAATCAAGTTTCTGGAGTTACCATTTAGAGAAGGTCTCGCCATGGGACTAGGCAAGTCTGAAAGGTATAGATTCATTGTAGTTATCAAACCAGAAGGATCTGATGAGGGTGCTCGCTCCTTCAAGGATGTAGATGGGTTCTCAGGTTGCTTCGATTTTGTCATAGCCTTTCTAAT
The DNA here is from genome assembly GCA_003316355.1 of Tuber calosporum. Classification (NCBI taxonomy): domain Eukaryota; kingdom Fungi; phylum Ascomycota; class Pezizomycetes; order Pezizales; family Tuberaceae; genus Tuber; species Tuber calosporum. The sequence goes on along the minus strand of QFET01012067.1, from coordinate 14,665 downwards.
ATATTTATAACTGTCTCCTTCTTGAATTGATTGGATCTGTAAGTATCATTTTGAATTTCTATTGTTTTTGTCCACTGATATTGATGGTGACAGGATCTTTGCATATGTGTTCTGGTGTTTCTGGGAAGGTGGAGGGTTTTGGTCTCACGTAAATATGAAGATGGCAGCGATAGATCCAGGAGCAGATTCCTGACATCACTGGAGTTAGTATAAGTGTGTAGTTATTATATTTGTCATGTTCTATACTCACTGACGAGGACATAACCAAAGTCAAACTAGTTTATGAATTTGTCCAACCTGATGGATATTTGGTGCAGACTTGAGGATAATTTCAGTTTCGTTAGGGATAATTGAGGGTCTATCCTTTCTTGTGTTTTCGCTAGAGGTAGTTTAGCATACTCTGGCCTTCTTAAGGGCCTCTCAAGCGAGTGCTGGTTGTTTGAAGATCAGGGAAGCAATCTGGTCAGCAGCTGGTAATGAAGTTGGAAAGAGATCTATCACACAGGAGAAGGATTGGTAGTCTGCTAAAGTGACTTTGAAGGGGGAGAGTTCGGTACTAATGCTGGGAGCTGCTTAGAGTGCTGTCTGGACATGATTTTACGATCCTATGCGGTAAGCTGACTTGCAACAGGTAACTACTCCTCTTTGGGTTGGATAAGTATGACCGGGCCGTTGTTACAATCCAGTATAGGGCGTAGCGCCAATCTCAGCCACCAGGGTAGGAGTACTATTGCAAGGGATAGTACTAGGCGGATTTCCACTATTGCTCTTAGGCCTATGCCTATGTTGTATGGATAGCCGAACCCTATGGTTCCTATCGCATAACACCAATAGAGGAGTGGAGAGGTAAAGAGGTAAAGTAATTGTATAGGAAAGAACTTAGATGGTTGCGTGAAGAGTCCTAGATACAGGCCACCTAGAGTCCTTATATAGGCACTCTTCCCTCAACCCTAACCCTAGTGACTCATACCTATGAGTCACCTAATCCTCGATGACTCATATTGAGTCATAGTATGAAATCCATCAGCTGACCCCTATGAGTCAACTACACAACGTTCCAAATCCAATCATAACTCGTAAAACCAGTCATGTGCCCCAAAGTGGTCACATGCGCAACCCATGACTCATAATGTGAGTCATGTGCGAAACTCATTACATCATATGACTCAGAAGTGTGAGTCGTGCCCACAATCAACCAATCACAATATAACAATGATTTGCACTATTGTGCATCATGTGAAACCCCATGACTCCTAATGAGTCATAGTGCGAAATATAACAACCTTATGACTCATAACTAGGAGTCATGTGAAATCCGGCCTTGCTTAGTCACCAATCGTGACACATGAGGTATCTAACGGAATCCTACTATATTTCTACTATTACTATTGACTTGATGTTGGTTATTACTTATTTGGGTTTATACCTGATAAGCACTACTGTTTGGTTATCCCTTCCTACTTGGTTATGACTCTCTAACTGGTTATTCTTTCCTTGTTTCACTTATCACTACTCCTCCTTGCTCCTACTTATTTGGGTATAGCTATCCTCCTGCTATACCCACTGGATTTGTATAGTATTAGCAATCTCTTGTTTCTTCTTGTTTGGATTCCATAACTTGTTTTGTTAGCTCCATCCTGTTGCTTTTAACCTTCTGTTTTCGGAATATGGTTACCTTGTTATGCTATCTCTGTTAGCATGTTTTTGGACAGGATGTTTGCACTTTTGTTTAGTTTTCCTAGCTACAATCTTTTGTATTTAAAAAGCCTGCAATCACTTAAGGATTCGGACTCTGTAGCCTCACAGGACTATCATCTTTAATCCAGCAACTTGAACAGTTACTCTATTACTTCCATACCTTTTACATTGTCTATTGAAGACCTATCAATCGAAGCTTCTTCCCTTATCCAAATAGTATCTTCACAGTCCCTTTAGGATTCTCGAGATACTTCGAAGTAGGTTATATTGCTTGACCTTGAATCAAATATACCTTTGGTCTTCGGCAGAGGACTGATTACCCTTCGCCTACCTAGACCCTGCAGTACTAGTACACCTTTCTGTTTCCAAGAAGGCCCTGAGCGGACTCTAGGCAAGACCAGCTCACCCTAGCTACCAACTATTTCGCTTCCAGGAGATACTAGGATTCACTTCGCTAGAGGATCGGTAGCATCCTCCTCAGTATTGAAGTGAGTCTGATATATGTTGCACAGTGGTCGACAATAGAGAGATAATTCACACAGAACGTAGGTACTTCACTCGCGCTAACAACTTCGCATTCTTCTAACTAAAATGACGGTAAAGACAGGTGTATAAGTAAAACATAAACAGCATATCCTGATCCTTCCATGGATCGCTACACCTATCTCCGTATCTCTCAACATTCCCTTGTTCCCTCATACCTTCCGTATAACAGAGGAAACACATCTCTATCTAAACTATTCTGAAAATATAAGAAACAATCAATCGTACTCTCCCAAACCATCTTCAACGTATCAGAAATTCCTGTTCACACTCTCCCTTACCTTCCACTGTAAACCATGCGCTTCCAACCCTCCCGCTGAAACTTGCCATTCTCAATCTCCGGAGACTAGGCCAAGTTTCTCGACAAACTCTGCTTGTTTGATCTTACCGTAGACTTTGGTAAATCCGTCGGCTAGCATTTTGTTCGTCGGTATGTAGCTGATAGTAATCGTCCCATCGTGAACCTGATCCTTGATCCAATGAAACATAACCCCAACAGTCTTGCTTGGAGTCTGGTGTTCGCCAATGTTCGCATTCTTGATATTGGCCTGGTTGTCACTATAAACTGGAAGTGGGTGTCGATAAGGTGTATGGTTCATGATGTGATGAGTGCTTGCTCGTGATTGATGTAATTCGTAATCGATTTTGTGAATCCAAACCCCTTCATCCACACTCGTAGCAGTTGCAATATATTCGGCATCCGCAGTGCTCTTGGCTGTAATAGACTACTTCTTGGATTGCCATGCAACCATTGATCCATACCGATCACGAATAACCATTCCAGTAGTGGATTTCATCGAGTTGGGATCTCCAGCGAAATCAGAGTCCGCATAGAGCGCAATCGTAGTGTAGGGTAGAGTATCCGCTTCCCGTCTTCCGAGAGTGAGGGAGTATCCGGCTGTCTTGGACAGATATCGCAAAACCTGTCGGGCCATGATCATGTGGCGCTTTGCAGAATCAGAAGCAAATCGTCCCAGTACTCCAACAGCAAAAGATATATCCGGTCGGGTTGCAATTGCAGCATAGTTCAGGCTACCAACTATTTCTTGGTACTCTTGCTGATCGGTGGCTTCTTCTGTACCTTCCTCTTGGTGGAGATGCTGTCCTTTCCTCATCTCCCATTCGGCTTCTTTAATGTTCGTAGGTCTCCCATTTCTTTTTAATATGGACATACCCAGGTCTAATAGTGCACTGACACCACTCACCCCATCCATCTGGAATCTGTGTAGGATCTGGGTGATGTATCCACACTGGTCGAGAGCCAATATTCGCCTTTCTCTATCTCGGGTAATTTGCATCCCAAGAAAATGCGATATCGGGCCCATATCTCGAATAATGAAGGTGTCCTGCAGAATTTTCCTTTTTGCCAAAACCGCATCGCTCCCCCCAACAAGCAAAATATCATCCACCCATACAAGAAGAACCAAATCCCCTTGATAGTAGACACCTGCTTCCCAAGCGCTCTTCCTAAATCCATTCCTAACCAGCTCACTCTCCATCTTTCTATACCAATTCAAAGCAGATTGCCTGAGACCATACAAGCTCTTCAAAATCTGAACCAAAACTAACTCCTTCCCGCCTGTGTACATAACTCTCGCCATACATGCTCTACTTTCCTTCGCTACCTCAAAACCAACAGGTAATTGTTTATAGATCTCTTCCTCAATCTCACTTTCTAGAAAAGCTGTAACAACATCAAGCTGATGAATCTAGTACTCATGTGCAGCTGCAAAAGAGAGAACTAATCGTACAGTACTCATAGAGACCAATGGAGCGTAGGTTCGTAGATAATAGATTCCCGGTTTCTGCTTAAACCCATGAGCAACGAGTCGTGCTTTAAACTGATCATGAATTCTGCTCGAATTCAATTTTCTCTGTAAAACCAACCGCGATGTAATAGCTTTCCTCCCTTCTGGTATATTACCTACTACTCGCCATGTTTGCAGCCTTTCGAGATTTGCAATTTCTTCGTCGATTGCATTCTTCCATCTCTCTTTATCGGATGATTGTAGTGCCTCCTCGACAGAGCCTGGACCAGCCTCAACTATACTAATAAAGTCCACTTCTGTGGCAGCTCCTGCGCCACGACTTCCATTATCGGTTCCATAGTGGTTGGTACGCGGTTCCCATGCTTTTCCTAAGTTCGAAGAGAGTCCTTCAGCTTCTATTGCAGCAGAACTCCGGGCCTGGCTCCACCTATACCCGCTCCTGGTATTCGTCCACGACGTCGGGGAATTGGGTCTGGTTCTGACTCTGGTTCTGGGTTATTTTGTGGAGGTTGCGCGACTCTTTCATCGTCAAGGCTAGCTGTATTGAGATTTTCTTCGTCTTCCTCGTCATCTTCACTCTCCAAGCTGCATCCAAACAGATCCTATAAGCTATACCGTCTTGTGTTTTCGTTTTCCTCACTGCCTTTCTTCCTGAGAGAAATCTCCGTAGTGGATTTCCGATATCCACAGCGTTCGTAGAAAATAACATCACGACTGGTGATCAACCGATGGCCTACTGGATCGTAGATCTTGTAATGCTTCGTAGTTAAGCAATACACAACAAAAATACCTTCAGTGGCCTTGTAATCTAATTTCTCTCTCCACTCTTTAGGTACCCAGTACAGCACCTTGCATCCCCATATTCGGAGATGGCTGATATCCGGCATTCGCCCAAACCATAGTTCGTACGGAGTCTTCCCACTTAGTGATCGGCTTGGTGATCGATTTCGAACATAAATCGCCGTCTTGCAGGCCAGAACCCTAAATTCCTTTGGAGCCTCAACACTTGACATCATACTCAAGACTTTGTTCATGAGTGTTCTGTTCTGGCGCTCAGCAAGTCCATTCTCCTGCGGCGTATATGGGGTAGTACATTCGCTCTGAATGCCATTAGCTCGCAGGTAATCAAGAAACTTCTTTTGTTGATATTCGCCTCCTCCATCACTCCGCAGGGCTAGGATTTTACTTCCAGTGGCCTGCTCCACACTAGCTTTAAATTCGAGAAAGAAGTCAAAGGTTTCAGATTTTTGGGTCATAAAATAGCCTGTAGTGTATCGTGTAAACTCGTCGGTAAAGAGAACAAAATACCTGCACTTACTAAGTGAGAGGGTATCAATTGGGCCACACACATCGCTGTGGATGCGTTCTAGAACCTTGGTAGCTGTGCGTTGCGATGTAGAAAAAGGTTTGCAGCTCAAACTGCCCCTCACACAATCCATACATTTTTCTTTGACTGCTCGGCCATCTTCCTTCTCAACCTTCATGCCTAGTACAACTTCTTTCATCAACTTAACCGTATCGTAGCCTACATGGCCCAAACGCCAATGCCATCGCTCTTGATTCCATCTCTTTTCCTTTTCTTCAGTGTCGGCTTTAAAGTTAATATCGTCGGTGCGATCGGCTCTTTCCTTCAGGCTATTGTTTGAGTGTGTGTTAAGAAGAAACAGGAGGTTCTGCATTGTCGCGGTTCCCATAAGAACACCGCTCTTGTATAGGTAACATCCTATTTTTGGTTCAATCTTGATTTCCAGCCCGCGCTCCATCAATTGACCAAGAGAGAGTAGGTTTCAGCAGTCTTCGACATGCTAAACATTCTCAATAGCGACCTTTTGATATACTGCCTGAGGAAGGCATACGATGACTTCAACTGTGCCGATTCCTTGACACACAAGGTTCCGCTTATCGGCAACGTTGACTGTTCGTCCTCCGCGGGCATACGAGTTATAGTCAGAAAAGTGGGATCGATTACCGGAAACGTGATTCGAGCAACCACTATCGATCCACCACCTATCATCAAGCCTCTCCTCGCTTTGAGTATCTATTTTGCTCTGATTAGCCTCATTGATACTCCAAATTGCCGATACAGATTGGTTTCCGCTCCCGGAACCACTATACGAGCATCCTCTTCTCCCCGTCGCTCATCCTCTTCCCCTAGTTCCTCTAGTTCCTTGCTCTGATCCGGCTGTCCCAGCTCTTGACCAGTAATCCTTCTTCTTATGGCCTTTCTTACCACAATTGTGACACACAATTGTCATATCTCGTCCACCTCTTTCCTGAAACTGTGTTCCTCGCCCGCTACTGCCATATCGTAGTTTCTCCTGGTGGGAATGTGTTGGATTTCCTGTACGGGAATACATTACCTCACCTCCGGTCTGCGCTCCACCATTCTTTCTTTCGGACTTCAGTCGGCTTTCCTGCTTCACCATTTCGTCCATCAATTGTTGCGGCTTACCAGCACTACAATGAATATGGCGAAAGGTCCTCCAAGCTTCATCATCTATAGGCAACGCTCGTAGGATAATATAGGCGGCCTCCATGTCGCTCATCCCTTGACCTTCGCTATCAGATAAAGCTAGATCACAAAAGAGGGATTTGAACTTCTCATTGAACGCAATAATGGTGGGAAAATCAGCGACTTTGAGGGATCGAATATCATCGTTGATTCGGTGGAAGTGTTCTGCTCCAGTTTGTTTCTGGTCCTTCCGCACTGCTAACCACATCCGTTTGGCTGACTCTGCACTCCAGTATTTTCTTCGAAAGTGAGGCTCCATGTGACTGGCCAATAAGGCTTTGGACATGAAATCACGCGACTTCCAGTGGAGTTATTCTTTGGTGAGTATTTCCGTACCTCTAACCATTGCCGTAGTAGTGGTATTGCCTTCAGTGGCATTACCGGGAGTAGTTACCGGTGCATTCGGTGGTGCACTCTCTGCAGTGTTCGAACGCGTGGGATATTTCTCCGTTCAGTCAACCATAAAGGACAATCCTTTCCCGGCGATCAAGATCATCATATCCCGGGCCCACCTCTCATTGTTGGTGTCGTTCAACAATTCGACATTCAACTTCAGGTTCATTCCTGACGACTCCAAACTCGATTCGCTCAGGGCGGCAGTTTAGTCGGATCTTATGGGGACGTTTTCGTTCGTTTGTGAAAATCTCAGTCTAGAGTGTCGCACGCCCGGGCTCATAATCTATTGAAGTGAGTCTGATATATGTTGCACTGTGGTCGACAATAGAGAGATAATTCACACAGACCGTAGGTACTTCACTCGCGCTAACAACTTCGCATTCTTCTAACTAAAATGACGGTAAAGACAGGGGTATAAGTAAAACATAAACAGCATATCCTGATCCTTCCATGGATCACTACACCTATCTCCGTATCTCTCAAAATGCCCTTGTTCCCTCATACCTTCCGTATAACAAAGGAAACACATCTCTATCTAAACTATTCTGTAAACATAAGAGACAATCAATCGTACTCTCCCAAACCATCTGCAACGTATCAGATATTCCCGTTCACACTCTCCCTGACCTTCCACTGTAAACCATCCGCTTCCAACACTCAGGACCCCAAAGTCATGCGCAATACCCCAACCTGCTCCACCATCTGAGGACTCAAAGCATACTGCAATACATAGCAGCAGCAGCGAAGAACAGGACTAAGACTAAGCTCTAGCTTCGCACTAAGACCAAGACCATGCCCAAGCCCAAGTCCAAGAACAGCTTCACCAAGAAGTGCAATCCAAGAAAGAACTAAGCTTAGAATCAGAATCAGATTCCGGTCCAGAGGACGCTCTAGGACCAGCACCCCCAGCTTCGCCACCTAGACTACCTAGTCTACCAAGAGAACCAAGAGAATCAAGCCCCGCACCAGACGATTTACCTAGTCCACTAAGACCACTTAGTCCACCAAGTACACCAAGCAATCCAAGCCTTGTATCAATCGCCATGTCAGTCCCCCCAGAGAGAAACAATCGTCCTAAATAGCCTGCACTATTTACATTCACTGGAGAAGGACAACATCGAGATCCATTAAGAATCAACTCATGGTTCAACATAGTCTATCGATACATCACCAGCTTTGGCATAACTGATGATAGCCCTGAAGCCCTGCAATACTATGAAGCCTATTGCAGAGAGAAAGCTCTCAAAAATTCCCCCAATATGAAGCCTCACAAGGAGCCCACACAGTTGCTAGACTCAAACAGAAATTTGAGGCCTACTTCCATCCTTCCATATCTACAGATACCCTCTATGAAGAGTGGCTACAGGTCAAGCAAACTACCTCCGGAAAAACCGCATTGAATACTGATACTGTAATCAGACTTGAAACCTAGAGAGACAGTCTCCCCGCAGGAACAACATCTCACTATTCAGCGAAGCAGAGACTCCTAGTTGCCATAGATATCAAGCTCAAGCAAGAAGTGAAAGCACACATCACTTCTGACACCTCCTTTGACCAGCTAGTAGAGATAGCAGAAAAGTGAGATGCAATTGCCCACTCAACAGGACTAGATGCAAATCGTCAAGGAAATCCAACATTCAATGCAGATTCCCAACAAGAACCCAAGTGCTCCCAGAATAACACCCAGCAAAATCAACCAAGGTTCTCCAACAATACCTCTCAGCATCCAAGAGTATCCCAGGCTGAGAGGTATCGGTGCAGAAGAGACCATGACTGTTACTATTGTGCAAAACATGGACACTACTCCGATAACTGCTTTGAGAAGGAGAAGCTTAGGAGCATCCAGCAGCGAGGAAATGGAGGCCCTGGCGGAACCAGGAGACCCCAGAATGTCAGGAGAACATACCACACCCAGCAAGACGATCTCAAAGTAAAGGCATCAGTTACAGTTACCACAAACTATGCAGGACCTAGGGGAACTCAATCCCAAGCCATCGAAGCATACATCTCAGTAATGGTCACAAAGCAAAGGCATTATTCGATACAGGAACTACAGGAGACGACTTGATAACAGAAATGTTTGTCACCACTGACCAAATACCTACCAGAGACCTCGTGACCCCTATCAACCTGAAGATGGCAGTTAAATGATCTCTCTCAGCAATCAACTATGTTGCAAAGCCTGTAATTCAGATTGACAAGGAAAGTGGTGATATTTCTAAAGCCCTAGTCTGTTTTCGGGACAACTATGATATCTTCCTAGGAATGCCTTACCTTACTGCACCCTATGCTGTTATAGATTGCGGAAAATCTATAATTACCTTCCCTGACAAAGGAATCACCTAGACCTGCAAGAAAGCCACTTATGCATGATTTTCAGCAATGAATAAAGCAGATGCCCCTGACTTCATTTCTGAGTTTCCTACAGTATTCCCTAGCAATAAAACAGTGGAATTACCACCCTAGAGAGATGTCAACCACTACATCCAGCTGAAGGACACAATTGCGGACTATAATCCGAGATTCTTCACATTCCCTGACAAGATCATGCTAGCATACAGAGCATTAATAGAAGACTGCAGAGTAAAGGGAATCATTTATCCAAGCAAGGCACAAAACCCAGTCAACATATTCCCAAAGTTCAAACCCAATGGCGAAATCAGGCTGCTTGCAGACCTTGTACCCAGGAATGATATTACTTTCAAGGACCATGGAGCGATTCCCAACCAAGCCCTGATAATCAGAACTGTTGCCAGAGCAAAGTTCAGATCCACCATAGACCTAGCAAACTGGTATTTCCAAATTTGAGTTATCCCTATCGATCAGAAATACAACACCATCAAGACACCTTTTGGATCCTTTGCATGCAGAGTTATGCTGCAAGGAGATACCAACACACCTGCTACAGCTATGAGAGTTATAGAGTTTGTCCTAGATGGATTTATTGGAAAATTCGTTTGGGCACACAAGGATGACATTACAATCTACTCAGAAACAGTTGAGGAACATATTTCGCACATCAGATTAGTCTTTGGAAGATTTAAGCAGCACCAGATCAAAGCTTCACCAGCCAAATGCAAATTCTTTGCCACCAAGCTCTCACTCCTAGGACATATTATAGATGAAAGAGGAATTCATTTAAGCCCCCAAAAAATTCTATCCACCCAAGACTGGCCCATACCAAAATCGAAAAAGGATATTGAGATCTTCATTGGAGTTGTGATATATCATGCACAATGTCTCCAACAGCTTGCCTCCACCACTGCCCCTCTCTCAGACCTAAATTTACAAAATGGGTTCGAATTGCGACCCTTGAATGAGGAAGCCTTCAAACAGGTTAAGCGCCTGGCCGAGGAGACAATTCCGCTACCCCCCATCTCATATTAGACATCAGCTGATCCAATATACCTTATTACTGATGCCTTGAAGGTTGGATCAGGAGCATGGGTTGGACAAGGACCATCCGCTGAGAAATAATACCCTGCCACATTCCAGAGCAGAAAGTTTGCAACAGGTCAGCTGCACTACCCTCTCCATTAATTACAACTTCAGGCGATTCTGGATGCCATTGAGGCATTCCATCTGAATCTATATTGCACCAAGTTCACTGTTGTGTATGACAACAAGGCACTATCCTTTTTCCTGATGCAGACTGACCTACCTTACCGCCAAACTAGATGGCGCATCTTCCTGCAATCCTATGATTGCGATATCATACACACACCTGGAAAAGAGAATGTCCTAGCAGATGCACTATTGATAATCTATGAAGACACCCCAGCAGAAGAAGACCAAACTTTCTCAAACCCAGCAGAGAAGAAGCCTATAAAGACCCCCTCCTTGGCCATGAACAGAGTATCAAGAGACTACCTCAACATTGCCCATGCCCTAGACCCGGCTTCTGCCCTCACTCTTCAAGTACACACTTGCACTCTTACTCCTGAACACCACTCTATGTGGAACTCACATCATGGCACCAGCTCAAACCCCCCTAGCTCCCCGATGGTGAGTCACTACTCAGATTCTCTAGAACAAGCCATGGACAAACCAGCATATACCCTCGAGCTGGCAACCAATACCATTCAAGGTTGTGAAATTGTCGAGACCTCCTCCGATCTCAGCAACCCTCATGAGCCATCCCATGCCACAGTACTTATTAAGCTAGCTAAAGCTCAATTGCCTGGCATTGCAGTGAGAATTAACAATCCTCCAGGAGATATGGACCAACCTCTGCATCCAGAAGCTATCACAAACTGCATCAAACGAATCCATAATTCTATCACCCAACTGGAATCCCTTACTGTCACCCCCTCCGGAAATGCGCCCACAGCCGCAGACCTACTGCACCTGACCCTTAGCCTACACCAGTCACTCCTCGACCCGCAGTCAATGAACTGCACCGATTTCTTGAATCTAATACACACAGAGCCATGCACTGGACTGCCTGTGTCTGGGACGAATGTCAAACCCATATAAATAGAAAGAATACAGGATACTTCCCTCAGGATCTCGCGACATCCTAGGACCCCTCCCTCTCTACTCTTCCTCCTACTTTGTCCCCCCTCATCATCCCTAGCACAGAGCAGAACACAGATGGACTGTTCCACCTCCCCTCCACGATGATGATGGCTATCCAGTCTTTCATACAGTTATTGATAAAGGAAAAGAAAGAGAAATAACTGATATCGACCAACGACGGGACCTACCTAACCCAGATGGACCAGTCGATTCTGAGGACAGCTTCTTCGATTAGCTCTCTTATCAGCTTGACCTTCGCGCTTTTCAGCCTACCAACTACATGAAAGGAAAGTGGTACTCCCGCATTCGAAATGCTACCCAGAATGACCCTCTCCTTGGGGTAGTTACTACAGCTATCGACCACCCTGACTGGCTCTTATATGATGGAGGTCTCGTCAGAAAGTGCAAGGATGACAGTAGAGACTGCCCTTATATCCCCTATGAAACAGGCTATCAAGGTGCTAACATTAGCATCGAAATTGTATGCATTGCCCATGAACAAATGTCACATATGGGTTGGCAGAAATGTTTTGAATATACTTCAAGACACTTCTACTGGCTCTCCATGCGGAAAAATTTCAAAGACTATCTCTGCAGATGCCACCTATACCAGCTCAACAAGCAACCTACCTCTGTCCCTAAAGGATCAGTCACCCCCCTCCCTGTCCTCATGCAGCCATCCTCGTCCCTTGCAATTGACTTTGTAGGACCGTTGCATAGTAATTCTTAGCTTGAACTCATCATGGTTGTCCTGGATCGATCTAGTAGCTTTACCTACTTCATACCAATCTCCCAGAACATCACAGCTATCGTAACACCATACACCATCATTGAGTGAGCGGTCTCCATTAATGGTTTCCCTACCTTCCTAGTCTCTGATAGAGACCCCAAGTTGACCTCATGCTTTTCGTGACAGTTTATCGCGAATCTTAATGTTGATCTCAACATGGCTACAGTTTATCATCACCAGACCAATGGACAGACTAAGTGCAAAATCAGAACTGTTCACTAATACCTTAGGAACTATGTCAACCCTAAAGGAAACAAGTGGATTCGCCACCTACCTCATGTCCAGACTGCCATCAATGCAGCCCCCAGCGATAGCACATACCTCTCCCCCTTCGAAATCACCTTTGGCAGATTACCAAACCTCCTCCCAAGTGTTAGAATTCTCCTCATCTCAGTACCAGCAGCATACGACATTACTTCAAAAATCATGAAAAATTCAACAACTTGCCACAGATGCACTCAAAAAGGCCAGAGCACGCCAGATTACCTCCAGCGAAAACAGATGAAAGGATGGACCCCCAATCATCCCTAACGAAACTGAAGTTATTCTCAAGTCAGCACCCTATGTCCATAAGGTTGGAAGAAATAACAAGCTAATTGGACGATGGTTAGGACCCTTCTCCGTGAGCAAAGGACCTGCTAGACATAACAACTACAAACTAATGCTCCGTCCTGTGATGGCAGGAATCCATCTATGGATCCATGGCAGCCATCTTCACATTTACCTAAGACGCTACCACTTCGCCTTCCTAGAAACACCAGAACCCATATCCAGGGAACCTGTTACTATCAATGCCCGCGGACAAGAGTAAAGTGAAATCGAAAAGATACTCCAAGATCTAATCTAGCAGAGAAAGAGACAGTTCTTGATCTATTGGAAAGGCTATAATTAAATCGAAGCAACTTGGAAACCCCTCTACAACCTAGAAGGCGCCACCACCCTCATCAGATCCTACTGGTTCGATACCTATAATGAATCTATACCTTTCAGACTACCTTAGTCCCATGGCCAGATTTTCTCTGCCAGGACACTTCAGAAACTAGATTATGCCCCCCTCTCACCTGAGCTTGAACCTGACAGATTTTGGAAACCCCTTCAAGACTCAGACTATTCAGAATCCGATATCAGCACAACACTCTCCACCTTGAACGAATCTGAGATGGTAGGGTGACTGCTTCATGGTATTATCTTCGCTACTATAGGGCTTATAAAGGTGTAAGGTCCTGACACCAGTGATGGATATATGCTTACTGATTAATTTATATATTTTGAAATTAACTGGAATGCTCCAAAGGCGAGTTGGTTATTAAGCCCTTTAGGATATTAGTTTTTGTTTTGTGTATTTTATTTCTTTTGAGGGGAATGTAATGGAATCCTACTATGTTTCTACTATTACTACAAACTTGATGTTGGTTATTACTTATTTGAGTTTATACCTGATAAGCGCTACTGTTTGGTTGTCCCTTCCTACTTGGTTATGACTTCCTAACTGGTTATTCTTTCCTTGTTTCGCTTATCACTACTCCTCCTTGCTCCTACTTATTTGGGTATCGCTATTCTCCTAGTACACCTACTGCATTTGTATAGTATGAGCGATCTCTTGTTTCTTCTTGTTTGGATTCCATTACTTGTTTTGTTAGCTCAATCCTGTTGCTTTTAAACGTCTGTTTTCAGAATATGATTACCTTTTTATCCTGCCTCTGTTAGCATGTTGTTGGACACGATATTGGCGCTTTTGTTTAGTTTTCCTAGTTACAATCTTTTGTATTTAAAGAGCCTGCAATCACTTAAGGATTCAGACACTCAAGCCTTATAGGACTATCATCTTTAATACTTCAAGTTGAACGTTCACTCTATTAGTTCCATACCTATTACCTTCTCTATTGAAGACCTATCCAACGACGCTTCTCCCCTTATCCTAATCGTATCTTCAGAGTCTCTTTGGGATTCTCGAGATACTTGGGAGTAGCTTACACCACCAGTAAACAGCCTTCGATGCATTTGCCAAATGAACTAAGTTCTAGTTGATGTAGCACAGTTTCCAACTGTTAAGGTTCGACTATCTATATCGCGCAACCGGCAACGATATATGATTCAGTCTATCAAGACACTTGCTCTCTACTATTGCGACTACTCCAAGTCCAGTAGTTTTCCTGAGCACTTGATAGAAGAATCCGACAGTCAACTTTAACTAGAGGTCGCTAGAGGGAGAGCGGAATGAAAGTTTGATTGATAAAGTTATAGATAGGAAATAACAAAGATGGTTGCGTGAAGAGCTATCTACCTGTCCCCCTATGGGTCCTTATTTAGGCTTCTTCCCGCAACCCTAAACCTTATGGCTGTGCAAGTGCGCAGCCATGTGAAACTCATACATCATATACCCTTCTAAGTGGGAAGGTCATCTGCACTAATAATAACCTCATGACTCACAATTGTGCG
>QFET01012032.1:0-59076 GCA_003316355.1 Tuber calosporum | reverse complement strand
GATAAATAGATAGTACGGGGGATCATTTGCTGTAGTGGGGTCATACATCTTCAGGGTCATACAGTGTTCGCACTGATTAGACCTTGGCCGAAGTTTCCAAGGATACTTCTTTAATATGGCCAACCTAAGTACTGGGAAAAGTGTATAAATAGTTAGCAGTCCCCCCGTAGTTAAGGGATCATCAAGCAACGGAGAAGGGACCTTAACAATATATTCATATATTCATATATTCAGTTATTCAGTTATTCAGCCTTCGAGAATCCTTTCATTTTAACCATTCTTTTTACCGAGCTTTCCTGACAGTTCTCGGATTTTCTCAATACGAGCATGGCCTAGTCAATTCAACAGTACCGAATTGGCTACCCCGTAACAGGGAGGATATGTGGCTCAAGGACTGGTATAAGCCTTGTTTGGCTCAGTACATTATTAGAGTAGAGTTGCTGCTTAGACTCCTTCACTGGCTGTTGGTAAGAACTCTCCTAGTCCTGATATTCTGAATACATGTCTCCTAGTTGCTCTTTCAAATGTCTTTTGACTACGCTTAGGTCGAGTACTAGTCATGGGGGTAGAAACATGCTATTCCTTTCATCGTAGGTAGGGACCAACTCAGGTACTGTGCAAAGTGCCTAAAAGTGGTATCTCTGATGAAACAAGAATTCCGTCACAACTGACTGGGCCAGGATGAAATGAGTGTAAATAGTACTATACCTTTTTTTTCCTCTAAGTTTATTTCAGCATGCTCTATGTAGAATTGGTCATATGTTTCACTCTCACCTAAAATTCTGCACTTTGATCTTGAATTACATTTCAAGGAATTCTTTAATTCAAAAATGAAAACCACTAGCATCTTATGCCCAGAATTGTCTTCCTCCTAGTGGTTTTTTCTCCTTCAAATTCTATTTTGCTGTTGACGAATTCAATATCGCGTTTGCACAGTTTTGAGGTCCTGGTTTGGTTCGATTTGCACTATCAAATGATTTTGTCTCTGAGTTTCTCATCATCATAAATCGTTCATTGCCGATTGTAACAGGCACTTCAGTGCTTAGCTGAATAGTTTCTTTCATCGTCGCTGATTTCTATGGTAACTCTGTTTTATGAATTGTTTCCTTTTTTGATAGAGTAATCAGAGTTGTCTGATGAAAGTAGCCCTTCAACTGGAGGTGGTTCAAAGAGCAACATATTTGAGGATGTGGAAGGTATGTTGTGAGGGTTTGAATCTTCTTCATTGGTAGCTTCTAGAGGGTAGTTTGGTTCAGGATCAAATTGTTTCTAGAGATGGGAAAGAGCATCAGCTAAATAGTTTCCCTTCCCAGGCCTATAACATATCATTACCTTGTATTTCCCCAAATGGGGTCACCACCTAAACTGTTTGCGTGTCGAGTTCTTCACTGTCTTCACGTACACTAATGGCTAGTAGTTAGTTATGATCATAAATGCATAGCCTGCAAGATCATGATCAAAGGAGGTTAAACTATCCATAATTGCGAGTGCCTCCTTGTCGGTAGTTACATAATTCATCTGTTAGTGGGAGAATTTCCTACTGTTGAATGCTGCTGGCCTCGCCGTTTCAAGTATATCTCCTTGTCCTATCCAGGCCCCTAGCCCTGAGTCAGATGTATCAGTAATGAGTCATATGTTTTACTGTAAGGTGTGATTGATTGGTCTTATGACCTGGTTCTGTTTGACGATCTCCATCACTTTCTGAAAACATCAATCAGGTGTTGGTATCTAAACAAATTCCTCATTTGTTGTAGGGTTTGTCAAAGGTGCCATGATAGAGGCAATATGTGGGAGGAATTGCCTAATGTAGTTTACCAATCTTTGGAACTCATGAAGTTGCATCTTATTTTTCAGTGTTTCCCACTCCTTATTCCTCTTGATCTTGTCAGGTGAAGCTCTTGGCCCCTTGTCATCGATAATGTTGCCTATTATTAGTAATTCTTTGGCAAAGAAGTTCGAAATCTCTCTAAACATAAAGAACTCTGCATTTTACTAACTGTCACAGGCTGCTTTAATGGGTTTCAATTGGTTGGCCTCTGTATTGGAAAGTATGAGTATATCGTTGATATATACTCACACAAATTCTCCTGCATAGTCAGCAAGCAGGTTTGGCAGGATCTTTAGGAATGTTCCAGATGCATTCTAATCTTATTGTAAGATCACCTTGCTGACTAAACCTCTAAAGGGTGTTTTGAAACTGTTGTATTTGATATCGTTATGGTGAACCCTGGTTTGTAAATAGGCATCGCTTAGGTTGATTCTGCTCCTGTTTCACACCTTTCCTAATGTATTGAGTAATATTCTTTAGTTTGGGCTTGGTTCATCATTCTTTTGAGTATTGTCATTTCTCTCTATGAGGTCCGTTAGACATCTGATCTTGCCATCAGTCTTCCCTTTGACTGATACCAATATAGATGATGCTGCTGGCACTTCTGCTTATACGATGACTCCTTCTTACGGTTCCTGGTCCTTCCATACTTAAAGTCTAATTTTGTACTTTTCTGGTACTTAGCATATTGGCATTAGTGTCAGATTCTCTGGATCCTTCAATCTGATTTGTTAGTTTATCTTCCTTAACTGTTATAACCTCTCTGGAACGGATCTGGGAATACCTTGGGGTATTGTTTCATTATCTACTCTGTGCTCGGCAGCTGCTTGAATTCTGGTACTTGTCGGTGTACAGTAGACCCATATTTTATGGTCAGGGAAGTGAATTCTCAGCTTTCAATATTCGACTGCTTCTCTATTAACTGATAGGAATTGCATTCCAATCAAGGCATTGTACTTAGCTAAATTCCCCACTATCATTCAATTACCTGTAGTGTTTATTTTCCCAATCTCTATGCTGACATTGCGTTCTTTTGGAGATTCTGATCATAACCCTTTCATAGCCCTATAAATGGTTGCTGGAGTAGCAATTTGGGAAAAGAGTATTCCATGGGTAGTGACAAATAAGCGCTCTATAGGTTCATTCATATTGTTCTAGTATAAAATAGAAGTCTTACTTGTTTATTGTTTATCTGAATCATTTCTTCTAATGCTATGTGACTCTAGTCACCTTTGGGTTGTATATTCTGCACTGAAAAATTGGTCTCGACTTCAAGGGCATTGACATATACTTCATCTTCGCTGTTGACATCTGCAATTCGATTCAATGATGTTTCCTTCTTGAGTATCTTTCCATTGCCTTTGTTGCTTTTGCAAAAACAATCCTTTACTATACATCATTTATCACCACAGATAAATCATGCTCCCTTTGCCCTTGGAGCCTTTATTTTACTTGATTCATTTTTCTTCTATAGAAGTTTGTTGTCCTTCATGAGGTTGTCTACCTTGTATCAATCCTTCTTCTTATCCTTTCTATGGGCGCCAGTATCCTCAAGGATTACATCAACTCTCACCACATAGGCTATCGTAGTCTGCATTGTTTCGCTGGAATCGTACCATATTTTGATTTCTTGCCTTAGTCTATTGTGCATGCATTAGAAGAATGTATAGAGGAAGGCGTAGTCTGAAATGGTGCCTTCACATAAGTGTCGTCAGGATATTAATAGGTTTGTAGGCATAGTTGTTATATGCTGAGGCTTGGTCTTCGTGCCTTGCTCAATCTGGTGGCATCATTTGTAAAGGTCAGCCTCCTGTATAGATGATTGGAATTGTTCTCCTAATTAGTCAATATGCTGATCTCTGGTTAAGTCTTTATAGATTTCTGCGGCATGGAAGAAAGGTTCCTGAGCTCTGACTGCCTCTCTTATTTGTAAGCACCTGTCTTAGGATCTGCTTACCTGACCTGTTTGTAGTCTGGCACCTATCCAGGGCTATCTGGTTGTAAGCCTGAGGTTTCCTAACCTCTATATGGTATTATCCCAATACTTATTGAAGGTAAAAAGACGTAAGACTTCCCTGAAATAATCTGATCTATACAATACTAGCCTATACCAATATCGAAAAAAGAAGTTCAGAGCTTTATAGCAGTTGGGATATCTCAGACCCAATTCCTCCCACCCCTTGTCTTGACCACTGCCCCCCTCTCAGACCTAATTTGCCAAAAAGTGTGGGAATAACAACCTGGTATGAGAAGTCTTCAAACAGGGTAAGTGCCTGGTCAAGGACACATTTCAGCTCTACTTCATATCAGATCAGACATCAGCTAATCTGCTATACCTCATTGCTGACGCTTTTAAAGTTAGTTCAGAAGTTTGGGTTGGACAAGCACCATCCCCTGAGAAAGCATACCCTCCTGCATTCAACAGCATAGAGTTTGCCACAAGTCAGCAGTACTACCCAATCCATGAATTGGATTTTTGGCATTTGTGGATGTCATTCAGGTGTTCCATCCAATTCTATATGGCACCAGGTTCACTGTGGTCACTGACAAAAAGGCACTTTCCTTTTTCCTGAAGCAGACTGACCTCTCTAACTGCCAAACTAGATAGTGTATATTCCTGCAATCTTATGATTTCTGTAACGCCTTGCTGGGTGTATCAGGCACCACGAGGAATGCGTCTGGTAAGGTATAACGATAGTAACTCGGATCCCAAACTGTTGGGACTTCAAGTGTGTAGTACTACCAGAGATCTCGATAGGTTGTTTAACAACCGTCGATTACTATATCGCCTGCCTCGCTAACTCCTAGACTTACTTGCTGTAGTTTCGTGCGAACTGAAAAGAAGTAACTACTCAACCAGGTATATTGAAAAACTCTGTCTGTCGAAGTCTGCCCTGTCTATGCTCCAGAGGGGCAGTCTTTAAATACATGATCTCGCTTTTCCAAAGCTTTCCATCATCTTCCATTCGATTTCCATTCAACAGACATAACCAAGCTCCGCTTGTAAAGTCCTCCAATCAAACAAATACCTCATGCACCTAAACGGTACAGCAAACAATATATGTATCATCCCGATACATAAAACAAAACATAAAACATCTCCGCTCTCAGTCTGATACATGAAACCTAACATAAAATAAACTAAGTAACAATCAATACTTGAAACTAATCATAAAACAAACTAAATATCAAACGATACTTGAAACCAATTATAAAACAAACTAAGTATCAAACAATACTTGAAACCAATCATAAAACAAACTAACCCCTTACTAGCCCTGCTAGTGTCGGTTAGCCTTGTCAGCCTTAACAATAGTAACTAATATGGGTTACACTCCGGAAATAAAATAACTGTTTCCAAAACAAAAACCAAAAAAACAATTTCCCAGACATCAAAATCCTAATCAAAACTAAGTTCTGATAACCTCGCCATCATCTGAGACTCAAGAGTGGTCATAGTCGCTCTGCAAGTAGGGTTTCCAAAATCCATCGTCCACCTTTCCTTCATCAGCAAACTCCCCTAATCCTGGTATTTTTGGCGTGAATCCGATCTCGATATATCCTGTAATGATAGGGAATTCGTAGCCTGGTCAATTGTCTGTCTACCATTCCTGGACAAGGTTCATAGTGTTCTCTAAACCTTTGACTTACTCCCAGCTGTTCTCAGGATCTGCATAATCTTTCCACTTAATAAGGAACTGGTCCCGTCCATAGTGCTGGTGGTGATCCAACACCTGTTCAACTTCCTATTCCAGTACTTCATCAACGAGGATAGGTGCCAGTTTCGCATAGGCTCTGGCAAGGAACCTATCATCATCGTTCTCCATGAACCTCTTAACTGTAGAGCAATGAAATATTCCTTCCTTGTGGCTGTAAATCCTAGCCTCATTCTTAACTGTGTAGTTCAGTGTTTGGGAGTCGTATTCCAACACCTCGAAGGGTCCTTGTGATCTGAGTTCCAGTTTCTTACTTCTCCCATAATGCGTAGTGAACAGATCTCCCTAGACAAATAATCGTTCGCCCACATCAATGGGTTTGTGGGTGGTCCTTCTTCTTGATGCCATCCTGGTACTCCTAAATCTCGCTATCTGGACAGATTGATAGGCGTCATTTCGCAATTCTTGGTGTCTGTTCAGGAAGTCATCGGAGGCAGGCACCAGGGTGTTTCTAACTTTGATAGTCGACAGCATAGGTGTAACCTACTCCCAAGTATCTCGAGAATCCCAAAGGGACTCTGAAGATACTGTAAGGATAGGGGGAGAAGCGTCGATGGATAGGTCTTCAATAGACAAGGTAAAAGGTATGGAACTAATAGAGTGACTGTTCAACTTGTAGTATTAAAGATGATAGTCCTGTGAGGCTTGAGAGTGCGAATCCTTAAGGGATTGCAGGCTCTTTAAATACAAAAGATTGTAGCTAGGAAAACTAAACAAAAGCGCAAACATCCTGTCCAACAAACATGCTAACAGAGGCAGCATACTAAGGTAACCATATTCCAAAAACAGAGGGTTAAAAGCGCCAGGATGGAGCTAACAAAACAAGTAATGGAATCCTAACAGAAAGGAACAAAAGATCGCTACTACTATACAAATCTAGTAGGTATAGCAGGAGGATAGCAATACCTAAATTGGTAGAAGCAAGGAGGGGTAGTGATAAGCGAAACAAGGAAAGAATAACCAGTTAGGAAGTCATAACCAAGTAGGGAGGAATAACCAAATAGTAGTGCTTATCAGGTATAAACCCAAATAAGTAATAACTAACATCAAGTCAGTAGTAATAGTAGAAATATAATAGGATTCCGTTACAATAGGGTAATCTTGTCCATACAATGCTTTATATGTGGATATGTTCAGGACATCAGAATGTCCTGCATTCTTGTAGGCTGCTAACTCGGGAAGCACAAGTAACCAGTTGTTCTGGCGCTTGTTAATAACATTCCTTAAGGCGGTCTTAGGTTCTCTAATCTTCCTCTCAACCTGGAATTTGGTTTCGTGGTGTCCAAGTAATGCCTTAAAATGTTCGATGCCCAAAGACTTCTTGCTTTGGGCCCAGAATCGTGATATAAAACAAGGGTCAGCATCACCGATAATCGAAGTAGGCACTCCATGCCGAGTGAAAATATGATGCCGGAGGAGGGTGAGGGTCTCAATCGCTTGACTGCTTGAGTATGTGGGAATAAACCAAGTGAATCCAACCACCCTATCCACAACTACCAGTACTGTGTCATACTTGTGGTTTCCAGATTTGTTGAATGGTCCTGTAAAGTTGACAGCGTAGGAGTTGAATATCTCGGAGGGTACTGGCATAGACTGTGCTTCTCCTTGGGGTAGCTTGTTGCGTTCCTTATTCCTTTGGCATAAATCGCATTGGCGAATATTCTCTCGAAAATCCTTCATCATCTCAGTGCAGATATGTATTCTGTAGCATAACGTAGGTTCCTATCTGTGCTGTGGTGTCCTCTGTTGTGGATCTCATGAATAACGATCTCCCTGAGTGTTATCCCATTCACTGCATGTCCCTTAGGTATGTATAGGCAATCTTGACCTTCCCTGGTCGTTGCATACATCAGTCTATGGCCGATCTTATAGTGGGATAGCTTGCCACCTCTCCCAGTGTTGCTAGCGTCGGAGGCTTACTTGTACAAGTCATCGTTCCTGTAGGCTTCCACAATCTGTCTTCTCCATTGGCTGCTCATTTCTGCCACCACTCTGGCTCTATCCCGTTCATCCGGTACTCGCTCCAGGCGTGGTACTTCCTCCTCCTTGTCCTGGGAAAGCTCGGAGAGTGTACGCTGGTAGTGAGGGAGGGTAGGTTGCTCGATGACTGGTATAAGCCTTGGTTGGCCAAGTGCCGCATTGGAGTAGAGGGGCCGCTTAGGCTCCTTTGATGGTTGTTGGTAAGGACTCTCTTGGTCCTGATATTCCGAACTCATGTCTCCTAGTTGTTAGTTCAAACATTTCATGATAGCATCCAGGTCCAGTACCGGCCGTGGAGGTAGCAAGATGCTATTCCTTTCTTCCTAGGTAGAGACTAGCTCGGGTAGAACTATTTTGTCTCTGAGCTTCTCGTCCTCATGGATGGTACACTGACGATCAAAGCATGCGCTTCAGTGCATGGCCGCATGATATCTCTCGTCATCGCTAATCTCTAGGGTGACTCTGTCTCCCCAATCATTTCCTGCCCTGATAGAGCAATCAGAGCACTCCGATGAAAGTGGTTCTTCAACAGGAAGTGGTTCAAAGCATGACATATATGAGGATGTAAAAGGTATGTTGTGAGGGTTAGAATCTTATTCATTGGTAGGGTCTTGAGCATAGTTTGGTTCAGGATCAAATTGCTTATCAAGGTGGGAAAGGGCGTCTGCTAAATAGTTTCCCTTCCTGGGCGTATAACATATCTTTGCCTTGTATTTTCCCAAATAGGTTCGCCACTTCAGCTGCTTGCCTGAAGGGTTCTTGGCTGTGTTCAGGTACACCAATGGTTGGTGATCGGTTATGATCGTAAATTCATGCCCTGCAAGAATATGATCAAAGGAGGTAAGGCATCCATAATTGCAAGTGCCTCCTTATCGGTACTTCCATAATTCATTTGTGAGTGGGTGAATTTCCTGCTGTGCAATACCGCAGTTCTCGCCATTTCGGGTGTGTCTCCTTGTCCTACCAAAGCTTCTACCCCTGACTCAGAGGTATCCGTAATGAGCCATATCTTTTGTCCTGAGGTGTGGTTGATCGGTCTCATGACCTGATTCTGTTTGGGGATCTCCTTCACATTCTAAATGCATTGATCATGTGTTGATGTTCAGACAAACTCTTTATTTCCGGTAAGATCCATCAAGGGTGCTGTTATCATGGCGATATGTGGTAGGAATTGGCTAATGTAGTTTACTAATTCTAGAAACTCCGAGAGTTGCTTCTTATTCTTAGGTGTTTCCCACTCCTCAATCCTCCTGATCTTTTCAGGGGATGCTCTAAGCCCCTTGTCATCAATGACGTGGCGTAACACTTGTAATTCCTTTGGAAAGATGTCCGACTACTTTCTGCTCGCGAAGAACTCTGCATTTTCCAACCTGTCACAGACCACTTTAATATATTTCAAGTGGTCGGACTCTGTATTGGAGAATATGAGTATATTGTCAATATAAAGCCACACAAATTCCCCTAGGTAATCGGCGAGTAGATGTGACATGATCCTCATGAAGGTTCCTGGTACATGCATGTCTCCTTGTAGCATAACTTTGATGATGAAAACCTCCGAAGGGTGTTTTGAAACTGTTATATTTGACATCATCAGGGTGAACCCTGGTTTGTAAGTAGGCATCGCTTAAGTCGATCTTGCTTCTGTATCGAGCCCTTCCTAATGCATTGAGTAATCTCCTGTGGTTCAGAATAGGTTTATCATTCCTCTGCGTATTGTCATTTGAGGCTGTAAGGTCCGTTAGACATCTGATCCTGCCATCAGTCTTCCCTTTGACTGACCCAAACATCGATGCTGCTCCTGGCACTTCTGCTCTTTCGATAACTCTTTCTCGCGGTTTCTGGTCCAGCCATGCCTGGAGTCGAATCTCGTACTTTTCTGGTACTGAGTATGTTGGCATGGGCTTCAGATTCTCTGGATCCTTAAATCTGATTCGGTGGTTGATCTTCCTTAAGGGAGGTAACCTTACAGGAATCGGATCTGGGAATACCTTCGGGTATTGTTCTATTATCTCTTCTGTGCTTGTCACAGCTGCTCTAATTCTGGCACTTGTTGGTGTGCAATTGACCCATATCTTATAGTCAGGAAAATAAATTCTCAGCTTTCCACATTCGACTGATGCTTTATTTCGCGATAGGAATGGCATTCCAATCCAAGCATCGTTCTTGGCTAATTTACCCACCATCATTCTATAGCCTGTTGTCTTCATCTTCCCAATTGCTATGCTGACATTACATTCTTTCTGGGATTCAGATCGTAACCCTTTTATAGCCATATTAATGGTTGCAGGAGTTGCCATTTTGGTACATGGGATTCTATAAGAAGTGACAAAGGTTGCGCTGTATCAGTCTGTTCCTATTGTTCATGTATCAAATAGGACTCTCGCTTATTTGCCGTTAATCAGGATAGTTCCTTCCTTCCAATGCTGTGTGACTCTTATCACCTTTGGGTAGCGTATTCTGCGCTGATGCATTAGTCTCGACTTCTAGGGCATTGACATATATTTCATCTTTGCTGCTGGCTTCTTCATCTCGTTTCGATGATGTCTCCTTCTTGGGTGTCTTTCCTTTGCCTTTGTCGCTTTTGTTGGGACAATCCTTTGCCATATGTCCTTTACCTCCACAGGTAAAGCATACTCCCTTTTCTCTTGGAGTATTTGTTTTGCTTGATTCCTTTTTCTTCCATTGAAGCTTGTTGTACTTCTTGGAGTTGTCTTCCTTGTATCGATCTTTCTGCTTATCCTTTCTATAGGCTCCTGTATCATGGAGGATTGCATCAACTCTATCTGCATAGGCTATCATGGTCAGGATTGTTTCGTTAGAATTATACCATGTTTCGACATCTCGCCTTAGCCTAGTGTGCATACATTGGAAGAACCTTTAGATGAAGGCATATTCGGATATGGTGTCTTCTGGTAGTCGTGATTGGTACATCAACAGATCTGTAGCCACCATTGTGATGCGCTGCGTCTTCCCATTCTTGACTAGCTCAATCTTGTAGAATCGTTCGTAAAGGTCATCCTTCTGTCTGGATGACTGGAATCGTTCTCTTAACCAGTCAATAAGCTGAGCTCTAGTTAGGTCTTCAGCAGAGTTTTCTGCCGCCTGGAGAGCTGCTTCTAAAGCTCTCACTTCTGTGTACAGTATCCAATAATTTCCCACTCCGTCCGTTTTGGAGTTGACTCCATGTAGTCTTAGGTATGACTGGACTGACTGGTACCAACGATCAAACGCTTCTGGTTTAAGGTCATCCCCTTCACTACTGAACTTCTTTGGTGTAGGAAACTTGATGCTAAGCTTCGCAGTAGTTACTGGTGATGGTTCTCTAGCCACTAGCGCATTACTAGGTCCTGGATTCGACATATCGTTGGAATCACACGAGCTGTCTGAGGTCTCTTCGCTGTCTGAGCTGCTTGGATCATCCTTGGGTGCTGCTGGTTGCTTTCCCTAAAATCCATTTGGCGTACCGGGGAACTCTCCTAGAGTTCTCGCTTTTTCTTCGGCTAGTTCTTTTCCTGATTCCTCTAGCAATTGCTTTACTTGGTCTTGTGATAACTGTCTTCCTGCTTTGTCTACTTTGAAACTGAATGCCCTTGATTGTTCGCCTTTGGTCCCCTGACTGCCTTTCTTTTTGGTAAGTTCCTGTTACAGGATCTGCTTACCTGACCTCGTCTGAAGTCTCTCGTCACCTATTCTGGGCAACTGCTTGCAAGCCTGAGGTTTCCTAACCTCTGCCTGCTTCTAACTCAACTACTTGTTGAAGTTAAAAAAATGTAATACCTTGCTGGGTGTATCAGGCACCAAGAGGAATGTGTCTCGGTAAGGTATAACGATAGTAACCCAGATCCAAAACTGTCGGGACTTCAAGTGTGTAGTACTACCAGAGGTCTCGATAGGTTGTTTAACAGCCGTCGATTACTATATCGCCAGCCTCGTTAAGTCCTAGACTTACTTGCTGTGGTTTCGTGTGAATTGAAAAGAAGTAACTGCTCAACCAATTATATTGAAAAACTCTGTCTGTCGAAGTCTCCCCTGTCTATGCTCCTAAGGGGCAGATCTCAAATACATGATCTCGCTTTTCCCAAGCTTTCCATCTTCTTCCATTCGATTTCCAATCAAAGGACATAACCAAGCTCCGCTTGTAAAGTCCTCCAATTAAACAAATGCCTCATGCACCTAAACCGTGCAGCAAATAAAATATGTATCATCCCAATACATAAAATAAAACATAAAACATCTCGGGTATCAGCCTGATACATGAAACCCAACATAGAACAAACTAAGTATAAAACAATACTTGAAACCAATCATAAAACAAACTAAATATCAAAAGATACTTGAAACTAATCATCAAACAAACCACGTATCAAACGATACTTGAAACCTATCATAAAACATACTAACCCCTGACTAGTCCTGCTAGTGTCCGTTAGCCTTGTCAGACTTAACAATAGTAACCAATACGGGTTACAATTTCAATATCATACACAGAACCTGCAAACACAATGTCCTTGCAGCTGCACTATAAAGGATCCATAAAGACTCCCCAGCTGAAGAAGAAGACCAAAAACTCATAGACCCTACAGAGAACATGCCTATAAAGACTGCGTACTCACCCAGAAACCATGTATCATTACACTACCTCAATATAGTACATGCTCAAGACCCCTCTGCTACTCTCACTTTTCAATTACCCTCCTTCATTCTTTCTCCTAAGCACTACCCTATATGGAATTCACATCATGGCACCAGCTAAGATCCCTCAAGCTTCTAATATCCAAGTTACCACCAGGATTTTGTTAAACAAGCCATGGACTAAGTAGCATATACCCTAGAGCTTGCAACTAATGTCATTTAAGATTGCGAAATCGTCGAGACCTCCTCCTATGTCAGTAAACTTCGAGACCTATCTCAAGCCACTGGATTAATTGAGCGAGCTAAGGCTTAACTGTCAGGCCTTGCGGTAGGAGTTAACAATACTGAATGATATATGGACCAACCATTGCATCCAGACATAATCACCAACTGCCATAAACAAATCTATGATTCGATTACTCAATTAGAATCTCTCGCAGTCACCACCTCCAGAAATACTCACCCTAATAGCACACCTATTGAACCTGACCCTCAGCCCAGACCTGTCTATCCTCCACTCACAATCAATTAACTGGACTGAACTCTTGAATCTAATTGACACAGAGCCATGCACTTGACTGCCTGTATCTAGGACGAATGCCAAACCCACCTAAATGCAAAGAGTACAGGATACTTTCCTGCAGGATCATGCGAGATTCCTGCACCCTTAACTCTCTACACTTCCTCCAACTTTTGTTCAAATGTGTATAGGCATGATCTTATATCTATCGGAATATACTAACGAAATACTAAGCTAGTATTGCGGGCACGCCTTGATGAGGAGAGGTAGATTTATGAAGGTAGATTGGTAGGTAGTCTACTCCTTATTCTTCTAAGTGAGAGAAGTGGGCGGTAGCCTCTATATATACAAGAGTGCGCCCTCCCGTTATCCAAAAGAATATAAAAAGGAAAAATATAAGTACGAACGTGTTTTACCGTAACGTCAGTAGGAAAAACATAAGTGCGAACGTATTTGACCCTGAAAACCTGCCAAGAAAATCCCAAAAATTTATATAAACCTAAAGTGGTGTGAGGGGTTTCGTTGTGGATGATAAGACATAAAGGACGGAAAAATAACCGTTAAGATATGTGATAAACAAGCGAAATAACCGGAATTCCAGATAAAGAAATATACATAAGAATCCTTATCGTAATAATGAAATATAACAGAAATAAACGCATAGTATGTCCTAGCTGTAGTAATGTATGCGGTGTAATAGGTATTGCCGAAACACTAACCAAGTAAGAGAATATACGATATGTTCAAGGAAATATTCATATGCAAATGAATAAGAAATTTCAATACTTCCCCTCATTATCTACAGCCCAGAAGTATGATCAACAGTGTATGTGCCAGTTTCGTTAAGATTTAGGTACAGATATCGGCAAGGTTTTCTGACGACTCAACTTTTAGTAAAGTGAACGAACCGCGGTCGAGTTCTTCACGTATTTTGTGAAAGTAAAGATCGATGTGTTTGGTACGTTCATTGAGTTGATGGTTTGTCACAAGAAAATTAGCGACGGTATTATCTGTGTGCATAGCGATCAGTAAACTTAGTCGAATATCGTTGAGGCCTTTTTGGAACCATTGGATTCGTCGCGTAGCCAGTGACATAGCAACGTATTCCGCTCTGGTACTAGATGTAGCAATGGATGCCTGTTTCTTAGATCGCCAGGAGATACATGAACTATTTAAGATAACAATGTATCCTGAGAAGGAGCGGCGGGTATCAAGGCAAGCGGCAAAATCTGCTTCAGCATAAAAATCGATAGCGGAAGTTGCGTTGGTTGTGTACGGGTAGAACAATCCTAAATTTTCCGTCCCAGCAAGGTAACGAAGGACGTGTTTAGCGGCCTTTAAGTGTGCTTCAGAAGGGCAAGAAGAAAATTGAGAAAGAAATGAAATTGTATACGAGAGGTCGGGTCTTGTGCCAGTGGTGAGGTACATAAGTAATCCTATAATTGATTGGTAAATGGAGGGGTCTGGTATCCGTATGTCTTCGGTCCCTTTCGTAAGTTGAATGCCTTTTGGTTAAGGGGTAGAAACGGAACGTGAGTTTTCCATGCCATATCATTGGAGGACTGACTTGATGTATTTTGGCTGGGTAAGATGTATGCCGTCTAGTGTATACGTTATGTGCAAGCCGAGTAGGAAGTTAGCTTCCCCTAGGTCAGTGATCTCGAATGCCTTTTTCAGGTCTTTTATCAGAGATGTGGCGTGGGGGGAGTCAGCTGCGTGTATGGCAATGTCGTCGACGTAAACCGATACGTAGAGGTCGTGTTTAGCATGGACGAACATGCATGGGTCCAGGGCTGATGACGTAAATCCTTTGGAGGTTAAGAATTTTGCGAAGAGCGCATACCATTCATTCGCAGATTGCTTAAGTCCATAAAGACATCGGTTAAGTTTCCATACTTTTTCTCCGTCACGGTACCCAGGTAAAGGTCATAGGTAAACTTCTTCTTTGAGTTTGCCGTAAAGGAATGCAGATTTGACATCGAACTGTCACGGTTGCCATTTGTTTTTGGCGCATATCGCGAGGAGGAAGCGGAGAGATTCATAACGGATGACTGGGGCGAATGTTTCTTCGAAGTCGAAGCAGGGAATTTGTGAAAACCCTTTGGCAACGGCTCTTGCGCGAACCCTTTCGAAAGTCCCATCTGCATTATGTTTAGTCTTGTAAACCCACCTACTATCAATTATCTTTCTTCCCATCGGTCTCTCCACAACATCGAAGGTTTCATTCCTTTTTAGTGCATTAATCTCATCATCCATCGCCATGGTCCACTGTTCCTTAAGCGTACTGTTAATCGCTTGGTGATACGTGGTTGGATCCTCATCCGGTAGTTCTGTTGCATTTCTGCCAAAGCGTACCGGTGGGCGTGAGATTCGTACTGGCCTTGTCCGTGTTCCGTTTGCTCGTCTGGTAGGGCCTCATGTTCTTGAGGTTGTGGTTCCAAGGGAGCAGGTTCCGGAGTAGGTGACGATGTGTTAGGGCGGTTGTAGTTCTCTGGATGTGGAGGTAATGGAGGAGGATGGATTTCAATCGCTGTTGTGCGCTTGGTAGGTGTCGTACTCGGGTCCAATTCCTAAGTCTTACTGTACCATTGCAGGTCCATTGGAAAGGAGGGAGGATGGATGGTCGCAAATTGGGATTCCGGAGCAGGTGTTGTACTTGGCACTTCCGATTGTTCAATCGTTTTAGTGGTCCAGTGTACCTATCGTGTTTCGGATATCTTATGTTGCGAGGGGATATATATCCGGTATATCCTGTCAGAGGATGTGTATCCAACAAGATAGCTTTCGATCGCACGGGGCTGTAGCTTTGTTCCTGGTTTTCTGGTCTCCTCAGGTGTGTGGACGAAGCATTTGGTCCCGTATGGGCGCAGGTGGTTGATCAACGGCTTTTGATTGTAGAGAGATTCATAGGACGTTGAACCTCCTATGGATCGCTTGGGAAGACGGTTTCTGAGGTATACTGCGGTTGCGATTGCTTCTGCCCAAAGTCGTAGAGTTAAACCTTTTAACATGTACCTAGTGGCGGTTATTATGGTCCTGTTATACCATTCAGCAACGCCATTTGATTTATGTGAGTAGGGTGGAGTTTTGTCATGAAGTATTCCATGCGTCTGAAACAGGTTTAGCATTTCATTGTTCACGTATTCACCACCGTTTTCAGTTCTGAATCGTTTGATTATCGCGTTATCTTTGGTTTGTCACTGCTGGATGAACTGTTTGAAGATTTTTACCGTATCGGATTTTACCTTAATGGGGTAAATCAGGTATATCGTGTGCAGACATCAATGAAGGTGATATAGTACCAAGAATTACAAAAGAATGGTGTTGAGAATTTTCCGCTTAAGTCGGAGTGAATTAACTCGAAGGGGCTTTGGCAACGGTGCTGGGTAGGTTCTTGTTTTCG
The DNA here is from genome assembly GCA_003316355.1 of Tuber calosporum. Classification (NCBI taxonomy): domain Eukaryota; kingdom Fungi; phylum Ascomycota; class Pezizomycetes; order Pezizales; family Tuberaceae; genus Tuber; species Tuber calosporum. The sequence goes on along the minus strand of QFET01012032.1, from coordinate 42,997 downwards.
TTAGGTCGACTTTGAGGTAATGTAAGTTTCGCATTGCCAACCTGTAGGAACCTTAGGGATATGGGGTGTGTCGGAGTATTTGTTGGAGTGAAGGTAGGCTGGTGAGGGATGACCCAAGGCTTCATGCCACTCCTGATAGGTCATTTTGTATGCCTGTTCCTTACTTTCCTGCACGACATAATCTTGTCCGTCAAGCTTGCCCCATAAAACCTCCTTATTCTCTCCCATGACATACATGTCCTTCCCTGAACTGCGTAAAGAAAACCCGTTTCCCAAAGAAACGATAGCGCGCCACGATAACAAATTGCATTGACCCAACTTAGGAACCCAGAGAACACGTTGAAGAAAAACAGGAGATACATGGCCATTAGATGTTTTGGCCATGAGCTTAACTGTTCCACGGCCCCATGACTCTATTACAGAGTCATCGCCTAACTTGATGTTTCCGTTTTCTGGTTCAAAGTTTATAAGAAGGTCTAGGTTGCTTGTCATATATGAGCTTGCGCCTGTATCGATTACCCAATTGTGTGGGTGAGGGGTCTTTCACGTAGTGTTTAGGGTTGAGGATGTACTGACCGGTTTGGATGTCTCTTACTTGCTGATCATGGCGATGTCAATCGCCGTCCTTTCCTTCTTCTTTTGGTTATCGGTCTTGAGTTTCTGATACTCTTTCCAAGTATGTCCTTCATTGCGTCCAGAGGGGTAATGCTTTTTGCAGTATGAGCATTCCTTGGCTGTGACCACTGTGCTGTTTCCTCTTCGTTGGGGTTGTTCCTTCCCTTCTCATTTGACTGTGGCGGTTTTATATGCCTTGTCTTCTTCTGAGTTAACCGAAGTTTTAAGGTCCAACAACCTGTTATAGACATGGTTGTAGGTAAGATCCTCCTTGGTTTGGGGGTTGTCAACGATGTTGTTAATCGACTAGGGAAGGGACCGGAGAAGGACAGCAGCTTTTGCTTCCGATGACTCGAATACCGTCTTAAATGGAAAAGGTAGGGCGTAACGGTCATTTTCAATGGCAGAGAAGCAACGGTGTTGCATGCGATTCCAGAGGGTGTCGAACTTGCCGTTGTGATCAGTGATGGGTTCAGACGACTCGTATTTGGTATCGAGAATAGCATCGGGTTGTTCGAAGAATGAGAAGGTGTTTTCTCTGTCAAATTTATCCTGGAACGCCGTCCAAATTGCGTGCGGCGTTTTGTGGGTTACCAGGAGGATGAGCCATTTTGGATCTATGGTCTCGAGGAAGTAGGTTGATGCCCACTGGTAGCGATCACGAAATTTATCCCTAGGGTCAACATTCGTCAGATCCCCGTCTTCATCCCATATTTCATCGGGGATGGTTTCCATTCCTTGCACAATGTCCCAGCAGTTGAACAGTCTGAGGACGTACACGGAGATGTCACGCCATGTGCGGTAGTTCTCTGGCCCAGTCAGCTTTGGGATGGAGCTGAGTTTGTAGCTAAGTGCGAAGCCGCGTTTAGAGTTAATAGCGTGTGTCCATACCCTTTGGTCAATGGGCAGAGGGGTTGCTGGAGGATTGTCTCTCGAAGGTTCAGGGACGGTGGTTGCGGCTGAGGCCATGGTGGATTTTGGTTACATAAGTTGTGTTCTTCGAATCGTTCTCTGTGACCACAAACCCCCTTTAAGTCCACACAACTTTTATCAAGCCTGAAAGTAACACGTTCACCAATCAAGGATTTTTCTACGAGTGTCCACCCTCAGATGTGTTAACTTCCAGGTAGTTGAAGTTGATAAATTGTGTGGGGGAGTGGGTAACGCTTGCGTAGACAAAGAGAGGAAAAAGAAGGAGACGGAGGCGAACGGTGAAAAGAGCTCGGTTAAGTAGGGTTAACGCCGAGAGTGTTTCGCCGAGACTTGTGTAATGCCGAGGCCGAGAATGTCTGCTTTCATCAAGAATGAGCGTTTCGTCTGGTCGATGTTTCGTGCCGAGAAATAAACTTTGCTGAGAAAAATATTTCGGGGTATTATTCTGTTGGGAAACATGGATCGATGGCCGGACGGGTTTCGCTTCGTTGACTGTAAGGTTTCGTGATCTGTAGGAGTGTGTAAATGTATATCCTAAAGATATAGGAGGCCCCGGCTCATCACCTGTTCAAATGTGTATAGGCATGATCTGATATCTATCGGAATATATTAACACAATTCTAAGCGTGTATTGCGGGCACGCCTTGATGACGAGAGGTAGATTTATGAAGGTAGATTGGTAGGTAGTCTGTTCCTTATTCTTCTAAGCGATAAAAGTGGGCGGTAGCCCCTATATATTCAAGAGTGCGCCCTCCCGTTATCCAAAAGAATATAAAAGGGAAAAATATAAGTACGAACGTGTTTTACCGTAACGTCAGTAGGAAAAATATAAGTGCGAACGTATTTGACCCTGAAAACCTGCCAAGAAAATTCCAAAAATTTATATAAATCTAAAGTGGTGTGAGGGGTTTCGTTGTGGATGATAAGACATAAAGGACGGAACAATAACCGTTAAGATATGTGATAAACAAGCGAAATAACCTGAATACGAGATAAAGAAATATACATAAGAATCCTTATCGTAATAATGAAATATAGCAGAAATAAATGCATAGTATATCCTAGCTGTAGTAATGTATGCGGTGTAATAGGTATTGCCGAAACACTAACCAAGTAAGATAATATACGATATGTTCAAGGAAATATTCATATCAAAATGAATAAGAAATTTCAACAACTTTATCTCCCCAAATTATCACAAGTGCATAGTGGAACATAGATAGGTAGTTCCCTCTCCCCTCAAGATGATGAAGGCTACCCATTCTTTCATATTATTATTGATAAGGGAAAAGAAAGAGACATAGCGGATATTGACCATGATGAGATTTTCCTACACCAGATGCACCTGTTGATTATTAAGAATGCTTCTTAGATCAGCCCTCCTAACAGTCTGAACTTCGCCTTTCAGCTTACAATAATCAAGAAAGGCAGTGGTACTCCAGCATTACAAATGCCATCCAGAATGACCCTCTCCTTGCGGTAGTCACTAAGGTTATCGAGTACCCGAACTGACCCTTAATATGAGAGAGTTTACTTCGGAAATGGGACAGATGACAGTAGCGACTATCCTTATGTCCACTATGAAGTAAGCTATCAAGGTGATAACATCAAAAGTAAAATTGTGTGCATTACATATGAACAAATGGCATATATGTATAGGAACTAATCTTTTAAATATGCTTCCAGACACATCAACTGGTTCTATATTACAAACAATTTCAAAGACTATGTCCACAAATGCTATCTATTCAAACTCAACAAACAACCTACTACTGACCCAGAAGGATGAGTCACCTCTGTCCCTGTCCCCAGACAGCCATTGTTGTCTGTTGCATTTGACTTTGCAGGACCATTTCTGGGTAATAGCAATCTTGAACTTAACATTGTTGGATTGAATTGATAAAGTGGCTTTACCTACCTTATACAAGGCTCCCAGAACATTACAGACTTCGAAACAGGATACACGCTCATTTAGTGAGTCTTTTCTATTCACAGTTTCCCTACCCCTCTAGTCTCTTATTGAGACCCCATGATTACCTCATGCTTTTGGACACAGCTTTTAGTCAATCTCAATATTGGTCTCCATATTGCTACAGCTTACCTTCACTAAACTATTGGACACACAGAGTACAGAATCACAACTGTTCACCAATGCCTTAGCAACTATGTTAATCCTAAAGGAACCAACTGCCTTTGCCACTTGCTTCATGTACAAATTGTAATCAATGCAGCACCTAACGATAGTACAAGACTCATCCCTGTTGAAATCACCTTTGGCAGAGTACCGAACCTCCTCACCCACATTAAGGGTCTTCTCAGTTCAGTATGAGCAGGTGACCAGATTGCTTCCTAGATTATGAAGAACTAGCAACTTGCCAAAGATGCTATTAACACAGCCAGAGCACGCCAAACAACCTCCTGCGAAAGCAGAAGAAAAGATGAACCCATAATCAACCTTTATGAAACTGAAGTTATCTTCAAGGATGCACCCTATGTCTATAAGGTTGAACAAATTAACAAACTAGTTGGACCTTATTTAGGACCTTTATCTGTAAGAGAAGGACCTAACAGACACAATAACTACATATTCATACTTCCCCCAGTAATTGTAGAAATCCACCCATAGATCCATCACAGCCATCTTTGAATTTACATAAGACAAACCCCTCAGCCTTCCCAGGAACACCTGAACCCATATCGAAATTGCCTGTCACCATCGATGCTAGTAGACAAAAAGAAATGGGAATTCATAAAGATAGTTAAAGATTTAATCTATTGCATCAAGAGACAATTCTTGATTTATTGGAAAGGCTATCCCAAATTCGAAGCTACATGCAAACCCATCTACAACCTCGAAGGCGCCAGCATCCTCATAAGATTCTACTGGTTCAATACCTACAATGAATCCATCTCTTTCAGACTCCCTTGGTCCAATAGTGCAGCTGGCTCTGCCTGGACACTCCAGAAACCCGTCTATTCACCCAGCTCCCGTGAGCTTGATCCTGTTGGATGGTGGAAACCTGTCCATGACCACGACTTCTCAGAATCTGATACCAGCACAAAACTTTCCACGTTGGATGAATTTGAGACGGAAAGCTAACTGCTTCCTGGTAATATCTTCACTACTATGGGGCTAATAAAGGTGTAAGTTCCTGACACTATTGATAGATATATGTTTACTGATTAAGTTATATGTTTTGAGATTGAGAGGGGTGCTCCAAAGGCAAGTTGGTTATAAAAAAAAAAAAACACTTTGGAATATTACTTAGTATTTTGTTTGTTTTATTACTTTCATAGGGAATGTAATGGAATCCTACTATGATTCTAATATTACTACTGCTTGATGTTGGCTAATACTTATTTGGCTTTATACCTGATAAGCACTATTATTTGGTTGTCACTTCCTACTTGGTTATGACTTCCTAAGTGGTTATTCTGTCCTTGTCTCAATTATAATTACCCCCTCCTTGCATTCTACCCATTTAAGTATTGCTATCCTCCTGCTATGCCTACTGTATTTGTCTAGTATTAGCGATCACTTGTGCCATCTTGTTTGGATTCCATTACTCGTTTTATTAGCTCTATCATATCGCTTTTACCTCTCAGTTGTTGGAATATAGTTACCTTATTATACTGCCTCTGTTAGCATGTTTGTTGCAGAGGATGTTTGTGCTTTTATTATACTTTCCTACTACAATCTTTTGTATTTAAAGAGCTTGCAATCCCTTAAGGATTCAGACTCTCAAGCCTCACAAGACTTTCATCTTTAATACTTCAGCTTGACTGGTCACTCTATTAGTTCCATCCCTTTTACCTTGTTTATTGAAAACCTATCTATTGACAGTTCGACTCCTCTCCTCATAGTATCTTGAGAGTCCTACTAGGACTCTCCATAGAATTGGAAGTCGGTTAAATACAAGGAGCTTTGGGTTATCCTGTCTAACCGGGTTATTCTACCTAATTTGCTACTTAAGTACCTTTCCCACCCAGTTACCTTCTATTATCATCCCACTTTTGCAAGCCTCTTGTGCAATTCCTCACCAGGCCCCCTAAGTTTCTGGCCAGGATGAGGTTTGACACCCTATACCAACTGAAATGTAGGAATGTTAGAATATCAGCAAGCGAAGAAGCCACTTGTGTCCTGCTGGTACTAGTATTGGGTTAGTAATGAGGCTTAACTTACTCGGTGGTCACCTTTGGGTATCTACAAGACCAACAAAATCATTCAACCTTAAACTTGCTCTTTACAGCCCGTTATGGCAATGTAAACAGCCTTTAATGATTCACAACCTGGTCCTAATCATCCTATTCTTTGAGCTACCATTTTCAGATAAAGTCGGGATATTTACATTCTCGCGACAAGATTCCAGTAGAGCTGTAACCATCCTTCATTTATTACTAAAGTCTTTAACTTGTTTTCAATTTTCTCTAACTCTTTAATGTAAATAATGTGTATAACAGGTGCTAGCCTGTGTGACTGGTTATACAATAGAGCCTAAGCAGTACCCTGTTATCGCTTTGTGGTATAAGGGATACCTGTTGAGAGGCAAAGACAAGGGGAGTACAATGGAGTTGTTTATAAAGTGAAGGGGAACAATAGGATCACCATTAAACTAAGTGTATTAACTGTGTATACATCTATCTGAAGTCTGATGTCTCCTACTAGCCAGGAGGCCACCCTTAAATACAAGAAAACTCTGCTGCAAGAGCTGAGACTCTTGAAACCTGCAGCCACTATTATTACATGTTAGTGTACAGCTATGAGAATCCTCTGGCCCTGCCAGGTTCCTCGAAAGCCTGGAGCTTTCTTACAACACTCCCTCCATCCTAGCGCTAGTATACATAACCTGTTCCTTCACTTGGAACTCCAGGGTCATAATCCTGCCGATCCTCCAAAGCATACGGTGATCACGCCTCTGGAATCTAGAGATTCCGGTAGGGAAATCAAATACAAAAGAAATCAAATCAAATCAATGTAATCTGACAAAGGAAAGGATAACAAGAGTAGTAATAGAGGTACATGAATATGTACAGATGTTTGATTCCCTAAATGTGAACAAAACTTGTCTTCTGGTAAGAAAATAGGCTTCATCGCCGCTCTTCCATGGCCAGAGCATAGAATCATCATCAGTGTTGAAGTAGCTATCATTGGTGCCTGCAGAATTGTATTCGTTATAGTTATAGGGCTGATAGAAATAGTTTGGTACTATGGTTCTATGGCGAGGGATTGTAGAGACTTCCATAGGTTCCCAAGACGTCCTGACATAGTACGAGGTGATCTTGGGCATCGGTTCTGTAGTGTGACTTTCTTTTCAATATTCCACTATCATATCCTTTGAGTTCTCCAGGTGCTTGATAGGTTCCCTAGAGTCATTTGTCCTTTCATACCCTTTCCAATATACCAGGTTTTCGACCCTGTTATTTTGTGGGCGATAATCCAGAATCTCCTCTGCTTCCCATTCTTCTACATTGTTGATGAGTATAGGGGCTGGCCTATCCATCCTCCTAGATGCAAATCTATTAGGATTATTCTCATAGTATTCCTTGAGGTATGAGATGTGGAAGTATGGCTTCTGGCAGTCCATTCTCGTAGGCATTTCTAACTTATAGTTATCGCTACTAGAGTCATGCTCTAGGACCTTATAGGGTCTAAACCAGCAAGGCTGTATCTCCTTGAATCGTCCTGGGGCTGAGGGGTAAGGGCCTCCACTAACCAGAACTCTGGTGCCAATGCTCAATAGTCTTCAATAGTGGTTTCTCTTTTTATCTGCTTGCACAGTCTGCCAGAATGTGTCATACTTTCTGGCCATATCAACTTCCATGCTGGTGGCTTCATGGGCGTTCAAGATCTTGTCAACTACTGGTACTTTGCTGGCGGATCTGAGGAGAGGGTCAAAGAGTTTGCAAGGGCATCCATAAAGTACTTGGTATGGAGATATTCCTAAGGATTGATGGGGGGCTTCATTCATGGCTGTTGCTATCACTGGTAAGGCATTAGACCAGTTGTTCTATCTTTTGTTGATGACGTTCCTAATCATCAGTTTAAGGGTACGAATCCGGCGCTCTACTTGGCCATTAGTTTGCTGCTGGTATTGAGTTGCCATCCATACCTGAATTCCCATTAACTCCAGCATCTGAGACCAGAAATTTGAGGTAATGCGGGAGTCTTGGTCCAGTACTATGCTTATGGAATGTCTATGAACATCAAATATCATCTTCTGGAGCTTGCTGAATACCTTTTCAGAGGTGGCAGAGTCCAAAAGTTGTATAAGAGGAGTGTAGGAGGAAAGCGATCGATAATAACCATGATAGTTATATAGTTTTCAGATTTGATAAAGGGGCCAGCGAAATCAATGGCAAGGGATTGGTAGGCTTCAGCAAGTACTGGCAGGGCTAGAGATCTACCTGCCATAAGTGTGGTTGGCTACTAATTGATCTGACATTGATTACAAGAGTGGCAGTAGGCTATGAATTCCTGGCGCATCTGAGGCCACCTGGAGAAACAAGTAGCGTACTTGTAGGCCTTATGAGCTGAGAAATGTCATAGGCCTTCATAAAACTATTTTAAGGATGAAATCCTGAAGGGATACTACCCTTTCTAAGGGTCCCATAGGGATAGAGATATTAGAATAGCCGTTCGTATTGTCATCTATAAGGAGGCCATCTTGGATTGAATAGAGGAAGTTATTTGTGGTCTCCAGGACTCGCCGGAAAAGAGAGTCAGTCTGGAGAGCTTCAACTACAGCTGGGTGGAATTCACCCATAAAGGATTAGTGGAGAGTACCAAGGAAGGTCTGGGCCTTATCAGTTTCTGCTGAATTCCATAAAGCTTCAGGATCACTATAGAGGGATCTAGAAGCTGGCGAAGCTGATGAAGCCATAGATGTGGAGGCTCTAGTTAACACATTTGCAAGTCTAAGGTATTTGTTTCCTGGTGAGGGTAGGGACATAGAGCTATCGTTTGATGAAGGGGAGCTACTGTCCACTGAGGTATCAGATATTGCTTTCACTGTCTTTGCTTGCTTGTGCTTTTCAGAGTCCTTAGGAAAATATCCATTGCCTTCCTTGCTGTCTCTGTATGTAAGGCACTGGTCATCATACCAGGCTGTCGAAGACAGCACGAAATGGCTTCATTGGTCTCTGGTCTGGTGAAGGTTCAAGGTGGCTTTATCTCACCATAAGTTGCCAGCCTGGATGCTGCTATTGTTGCTGCTACCGTAATTCTTACGCTTTTAAAAGTATGTGACTGCATTTACTGCTATCTCTTAGCTGGCTAGGTAATCTAGGGAGGTGAGATAAATAGATTCCTGAGTAGTAAGTGATAGAGAGTGCTGTTTTTCTTCAATGGGTTGCATTTTGTTACACATATGGGATATGGTAAAAATTAGTTGATGTGATAGTATATAGAACCGGGAGGTAACTATCTGACTACAACCCATACTTGCAAGAAGTAGTGTCTATGGCAGAGCTGCTCATCCTCGGTGAAAGATCTAGACTCTAATGTACGGAGTACTATGACTCCTGATAATCCGCATGCAGATGCACTTGAGTGCATATATGCAGGAAAGACGGCCATCCAGACTGATCAACTGGTATTCTGTAAGATGTTTGCAACTGGGCTACATCTACTTGAACTTAGTTCATTAAGCAAATGAATCAAAGGCTATTTACTGGTGGAGTGCTGGACACCCTCAGAATACTAAATAGTTCAGGGGATCATTTGACCGAGCGGGGCATACAGTTTCAGGGTCAAACTCGGTTTCCTCTTACCATGACCCTGGCCATGATATCTAAGGATACTTCATATATATGGCTAACATAAGTACTGTGAGAATTGTATAAATAGCTAGCATTTCCCTATAGCTAAGGGATCATCAAGCAACGGAGAAGAGACCTTAATAATATATTCAGTCATTAGTTAAAACAACTTTAAAGCTTTCGAGAAGTTTCTTTCCCTTTATCTTTATTCTTACCGGAGCTTTCCTGACAGTTCTTCTACCCTCTCGATACAAGCACGGCTTAGGCAATTCAGCAGTACAGAATTGGCTACCCTGTAACACTATATTGTTATTCTCTTATCACCAAAGCTCTACAAGATTCTCACAGCTATTTCATCTTATGCCTGAACAATATCACGACGCTCAAAGCTTTCATCAGTGCAAACATTGTGGGCACTGTCGACCTCTCAGTTTTGACAACATATTTCCTGTCTGTTGTGAAGGATTCGCCCTTGACATACAAGTAGTAGCACTCAGACACTTACAAGCTATACACAACAAACATACGGAAAGAATATATCAGCAAGACGGACTGTGGATAACAGCTTTCACCAAACGCAAATAAGAATCGATCCATGATTATATGGAAGATCCTCGACTCAACCCTCAATTTCCTACTTCAATTTTTGAACCTTTACCGAACCAACAACTAAGAACTATCTCGATACTTCACTATCAGGACTAGCTATCCTGATTTTTGATCCTTTATCTACCATATCCTCTTTTGAAGAAATACGTTCTAGAGACCCTGCGGAAATATCGCTATTTGAAACTGTAGAACCCTCGTTGTTCAGTAACCCATTTTTAGTCCTTACACCTGAGGACTTTACACAAATCTACGCCTACTTTCAAGGGCAAGACTTTGTCTGGCACGAATTTCTGGAATGGGATTCTCAGTGGTCAGATTTTTCTTCCGTTCACGACTTTTGTGCATGGAGGCCAGAGGACTGGCCATTTTAACTTTTCCTATACCGAACCTATAAGGGTGTATAAGTGAGCTACCATGGCGATGGCACGAGATGACACCCCTATTCCTAGTCCTTTGGGACCTGACCGGATGATTGAAGAGGACGATACAGAATCTACCCCTTCAGCATCTCTAATTGCGTGCCAGTGCCGGACCAGCTCTCCCATTACACATTTGGGTCCTCCACCATCCTGAGTTCCGAAACGTGCCGAGTAAGCTAAGAAGCCTGTCAGTACTCAAGATAACTTCCAGCAAATTATGGTCTATGCATTGCGCCACCTGGACCGATCCTTGCAAGAAAGTGCAGGTGAGAATCATATAGCAATCTCAGCTTTGTCACAGGAGGCCAAGTAAGGGTTCACAATGCTAGAATTGTTGTAAAGCCGGATGGCTAGGGGTGAGGTTATCAATGATGCTGAAATACAGGGAGGCTGCAGAGTACTTGAACGGTTGAGTGACGATACTGAAAGGGAGCAGCAAAGGTTACGTGCCTAGGTTCAGGAAGAATTCCGACGCCAACAGGCTCAACAGGAACAACAGGCCCATGTCTCAGAAATAAGGGATCAGATTCGGGAAAAAGCCCTAATGGACCTAAATGCTAAATTACACCAGCAGGAACAGGAATGGAATCCAAGGATGAATGAGCAACAAGAAATTGCGGCTCAACAACTAAGGCAACAAGGCGAAGGTATGAAGGCATACCTGGATGCCTTTGTATGACAACTGGCCAATAAACCAGTTACAGTACCAACTCAGCAGGCGCCCAGTGATGGTGATCCAGGACCATCTAACCGAGGGCAACTATCTATTCTACTGGAACAGGGCACAGTTCCAACGAAGGAATCAGCATCGACACCAGGAAGGAAAAAGGAACAGGAGTCGACTGTGGAGGAAATAACCTACCACCGCCACCACCACCAAGTAACCTTGGTGATGCCCCAGACCCAGATGAGAATAGGTCCGATAGTGATGGAGAGGATGGACGGGGCAGAAAGGGCGGAGAGCCGGAACGCGCTGCCCGTTTACCATCTATTCCCAGAAACGAGGTACCCGAGGACAGGTTTACTTTAGCTTTCTTAGAACGTATCAGTGGACTCTCCCGACCAGCAAAGCTAATAGCAGAACCACCCTACTTCTTTGAAGGACATTACACCCAAGATGTTCGTTATTGGATGACAGCCTGTGAAGACTATTTTGAACGCAACCCTACACAGTGGGAAAATCATGCACACTGAATAGTTTTTGCCTGGGGGAAAACAAAGGGGAACAAAGTGGCACCCTTCTCGAAAAAATACCGGAAGGTGATGGGTGGATTAGGTGGATACACTCAAGACCCGGACTATTCCACATGGGATCGATTTCAGCAAGAAATCACAAAGTGATATATCGGCATTAAGGAGGAAAGATGAGCCCTAGAAGAAATGACCAAGGTAGTCTTTAAAGGAAAGATAGACACTTATCTTATGCTCCTCAAAAACCTAAACATCAAAGCCGGACTTACTGGAATTAGTTAGAGGGTGCGAGTTGAAAGCAAACTTCCCAAAGAAATTTTGCGACAGTTATCCCATCTAAAATTCTCCTCGCATGAAGCATGGATGGAAACAATAAGGCAAGTTGGGAGACAGGAGTAGGAATTTCTGGAACAGTGAAAATTATCTAAAGGAGAACCTTCATCCAGTGGAACATCTAAGCGAAAGCACGATGACACTAGTAAAGGGGTCAACACCAAACAAGGATACACCAACCAGAGACAAAAAAACAACCCCTCACGATGGAACACTGCTAAGACTAACCCATCAACAAAGAAAGAGGGAATGCAAATCAAAGAGGAACATACTGACTGGAAGAAGGCTCATGATGGAATCTCACATGAGGTGGTTGATAAGCGAAAAGCGGGGAAGTAATGCACTCGCTGTGGCCTCAATAACTACACCTGGCGAAAGTGTCGAAAGGATATAGTGCTAGCCAGGGCTTTCGCTAAACAGACAAAATAGAACCGACCGAAGTTTTCACGCAAACCACAGACGGCAACGCTTATAGGAAGACCTAGTTAACCAAGGTCAACAACAGACAAAGCGGAGCCTCACCTCGGTTATTGGAATTATCAGACACTGAAATGTCCTAAATGGCACTAACTGCGACGGCAATTGGGTAGTTGGGGTACCAGGAAACTGGTGACTGGAATTGAAATAGGGGATCCCTCTAGGCTAGGGAGTGAGGAGTACTGGCTTTCGCAGGCACAATTCAGAATAGGAGCACAAGAGAAGTTGTCCCTAAGTCCATCTGTCCTTAAGAGAACTCGGTTAGTGGACAGAGAAAGGTGGGGCAAACCTTTTTCAAGAATGGCAAAGGGGAGCGGTCGCATCTTTGATCCTGAGAAACAACCAAGTCTCACCAATTCTTCAAAGGCCAGCAGGACAACAACCAGACATGCTACCAAAAGGAAAAATAGTACAAAAGAAAGCTGGCGAGATTCTCTTCAATAATAACACACTGAAACAGGGTTCTTGGTTAGAGGACTCTGCCCAGGGTCCCCACTAGAGTCAATGGTCCAAGGAACTGAAAGGACTTGAAAATAATTTTTGGTTTTTGGGTTGGTTTGACTTCCGACCTCGGAAGGAAATTTGGTTTTAGCTCCTCATTGAGCCCACTGTCCTTGAAGCCATGCGGGGAAATGGCAGCCAGTTAGCCTAATTAAAGCGCCAGCGTTCTTTCAGTTCCGGAAAGGCAAAATCTCTTTGAAGCATCCCAGAACTGCCATTTTAGTCACTGGACCAGGTGATGGGTTGGGCTTTGTCCTAACGGTACATTTATCCAAAGCGTTGGCCTGGGTAGGGTTTGAACACGTTACCTCTGCCCAGATGCTTTTGGCAGGCCAATACCAAATGCAACCGACTAGACCATGACCCCAGGAGGGACCAACAGTATAAATAAAAACCGCTCCTTATACTGAAATTTTCGGGGTTTTTTGCGAAATGCCAAGGTTTCAAAGGCTATTGTTTCCATGATAGGATAAGCTATGGCAAATGTGGAAACAGTTAACCTTTTCGGAATTTGACATACTCTTCTGAAAACAATTTTATTTTCGAAAACAAACTATCCTTTTAGGAAATTACACTCAAAAACCATTGCTAAGTAATTCAAAAAACCCCGGCGCATATTACTAACAGCTATGCATATTAGCGATGCATAAAAAGCCATACATAATTATGCACGGATGTTTCCTATGAAAATAGGATTTCTTAATTTTCATGGGAGCCTCTCGGCAGGGGGGAAAGACCGCTTGTAGTGGGCCGCCCAGAATCTTAATAAATTAATTATTGTGTTCTAGTTCATCTGAGGAGACCTCTCTGGTCAAAACAATGCTGGCATTGTCATGAACACCCAACAAACACAACCATCATGTCTTCTAAGCTAGGACCAACAGATATAACATGGTCGCATAAGCGACAAAAGCTGGCTTATGAAGAACCAAAATACTACCAATGCCCGGAAGGCGATGCACATATCTGTGTACGGAAAACGTTATTACATAAAAATCCTACTGGACTCAGGATCAAATATATTTGTTATTCATGAAAAATTGGTAAAGGAATTAAATATTCAATATGAATCTCGTCAGGATCCTATTCCTATTCTAGGATTTACCAGAGGCCAATTCTCTACCGGAAAGGATTATACTTGTCCTCTCTACCTGGAAATTGGACAAAATAAACATCCGTCAAAAACCGCTTGCGAAATCGCCCCTACCGGAAATTACGGAATAATAATTCCATTTGTGTGGTGGAATGAGGAACATCCAATAAAGGATATACATGACTCAGGAAACTGGATTTTTGAGGCTCCGGAATGTCAGCTCCATCGTTTACCCGAAGGTGAAGGCATTTCTATTGAATGGGCTGAGGAGGTATTGGAAGACTCAGAGGCAGTTCTTATTGGAAGAATTACGAGAATAGATGATAAGGAAGAACTAGTCCTCAATTCACTTGCCAAACAATTCCACGGCTCAAGGACCTTTTTCGCCCATCAACTGCAGCAAATTACCCTCTCATCAAACCTTTGATCACGCCATTGACCTCAAACCAGACTCTCAACCACCCTGGGGACTAATTTATCCGCTATTGGAGAAACAGCTAAAGCATGAAGAACATATTTGGATGATATGTTAAAACAAGGAAAGATCTCCCCCAGCAAGTGTCCTGCTGGAGTACCAATACTCTTTGTTCCCAAACTGGATGGACGCCTCAGATTGGTAGTAGACTACCGAGGGTTGAACAAAGTAACCATCCATAATAAGTACCCTCTCCCTCTGATGACTGAACTACAGGACCGTGTTCAAAGAGCAACTATTTTCAGCAAGCTGGACCTCAAAGATGGATACCATCTAATCCGCATACGAAAGGGCGATGAATGGAAAACAGCTTTTCGCACCAGATATGGCCTATATGAATACAAAGTTATGCCTTTTGGACTTGTCAATGCACCTGCAACATTCCAGTCAATTATGACTATAATCCTAAAAGATTTCCTTGATGAAGGGGTAGTAGTATATATCGATGATATACTCATCTACTCAAAAACAGAAAAGAATCATGTTATATTAGTAAAGAAGGTGCTTGAACGACTACAAGAGTATAATATGGCCATATCCATCGCAAAAAGCACATTCCTTATCAAATACGTACAGTTTCTCGGGTATATAGTGGCTGTTGATGGAGTCAATATGAGTGAGCGCAAGGTTGAATCGATTAAGGCCTGGCAACCACCTACCTTGGTAAAAGAGATTCAAATCGTTATGGGATTTGCCAATTTTTACCGATAATTCATAAAGAATTTCTCTGCACTATGTGCACCAATTAGCGATTTATTGAAGGGAAATCTAAAGGATTTTGCTTGTGGAGAAATACAGCAAATTGCTTTTGATAAACTCAAATGACAGTTTATTACAGCTCCCATACTTTGTCACTTTGATCCTGAAAGAGAAACGGTAGTGGAAACGGATGCAAGCAATTATGCTCTCAGATGTGTTCTATCTCAATATATGGATAAGAAGTTGCTCCCTGTTGCATTCCATTCCAGGAAGCTTACCCCGGCGGAACGCAACTATGATAGCCATGATAAGGAATTATTGGCAATATTAGTTGCTTTTGAAGAATAGCGACACTACCTGGCAGGAACTGATGAACCTTTCACCATCTATACCAATAATCAAAATCTACAATACTTTCTCACAACAAAGACCTGGTCGGCAAGACAAATCCCATTGGCCAAAAAGTTAACTGATTTTAACTAAAAATAATTTACAGACCTGGGACCAAAGAAGGTAAACCTGATGCATTAAGCAGGCGGCTAGAGTATCGCCCTAAGGAAGGAGCTGAGCATGCCAAGGAGGCTATATTTCAGTCTCATCACTTTGGAACCCACCAGAATAACTGAAAGTTAGTGGTATCAGTCACATGGGGAAAGGAAAATTTGAAACGACCCCAACCAGGATTGCCAAAGGAGCAAAGCACCAGTTCGGTTAAGGTTAAAAGGTTACAACAGAAAGCAAGAATTCCTAATCGAGGTTCTAAGTTAGCGGCTGGACACGACCTATTCAGTACTGAGGATACCATAGTTGCTTCAAAAGGGCAAGTGCTCATAGTGACTGGATTAGCCATCAGACTACAATTGGAACATATGCCCGTATTGCACCACGGAGTGGATTGGCAGTCAAACATGGTATTTCCATTGGAGCCGGAGTAGTGGATGCGGACAATAGGGGGGAGGTTAAGATCCTCCTAGTCAACACTACTGACAATGCTTTTCAGGTACAGACCGGAGGCCGCATAGCGCAAATGATTGTGGAAAGAATTGATGAGAGAGAGCTACATGAAGTCGGAGAGTTAGAAGATACGGAACGAGCAGGTCAATGATTTGGGAGCTCGGGTATCCACTTGGAGGAAACTCAAACGCAATTATGTTTCCTACATTTTAATGCCAAACACGAGTTCCTGGACACAACTGATATTGCCATTCACCCAATATGCACTAAAGGACAAACTATAATGTCCAATGCAATAATTGCTAAGTGCAAAGTCAAGAAATTTGATATGGACTTCATGGCAAGGGTAAAAGAGAAAGCAAATAAGGATCCAAAGTGGACGCGTATGAAGCGGGAGTTACAAGAATTAGGAGATAATGGCAAGCCAATGCCAAAATAATGCACCATGACGGATGGATTGCTGTTCTATAAAGAACACCTATATATTCCCCAGGACGAAACTGTGCAAACCGATATTGCAAAAGGTTGTCTTGACTCAAAAGTTGCAGGACATTTCGGTCAAGAAAAAACTCTAGAGATTATCACTAGGGATTTTTCCTGGAAAGGAATTACCAACTGGATAAACGACTATGTACGGTCATGTCAAGAATGCCAAAAGGTCAAGGCACCAAGGCATGCACGCTTTGGCCTACTGCAACTATTGCAAGTACCTTTTGCAGCTTGGGCATCAACCTCAGTAGATTTTTATTACACAACTACCCAAATCTGCAGGTTATACCCAAATTATAGTTGTAGTTGACCGATATACGAAAATGGCACATTTTATCGATCTGGAGGAAAATGTGACCGCAAAGGATGTTGCTCAGGCATTTATCAAAGAAGTTTGGAAACTTCATAGTCTACCAACCGAAAATATGTCACATATGGACGCAAAGTTTGTAGGAGAATTCTGGGAGTCTCTGTGCAAGATGTTAGGCATAAAGAGAAAAATGTCCACCTTATACTACCCTCAAACTGATGGACAAACGGAAAGGTTCAACCAAGTGCTGGGAGGATACCTGCGGAGATTTGTCAACTATGATCAGGATGATTGGTACCACCTTTTACCATTAGCCGAGTATGCATACAACAACTCGGTAACAAGCGCCCATGGAATAACACTATTCTTTGCAAATTATGGTTACCACCCTCAAACAGAATGGATAAAAGAGGGAAAACCCCAGAATCCCGAAGCTACTATGTATGCTCACTGGATGAAAACCATACATGAAAAGGCAAAGGAATCACTGGGAAAGACACGAGAAGGAATGAATAAATACCATGACCGCAAGGCTCACAGCCAACCAGACTTCATAACTGGTGATTGGGTTATGCTGAATACAAAGAATATCCGTACTAAGCGACCATCCAAGAATTTAGCACCAACATTATACAGTCCATTCAAAATCCTGGAGCAACGAGGAACCTTGCCTACAAGTTGGAATTATCTGAACGCTGGAAAATCCATCTGGTATTCCATGTATCGCTACTTGAGCCATACAGAACTTCAGTTCGACCAGGCCGAGAACAACCACCCGTGACACTGGAAGATGTTGAAGGTGACCTAGAATGGGTGGTGGAAAAAATCATTAAGAGTAAAATAATCTCTTATGAATGAAGATTTAAAGGACGGTCAAGACCCATCCAAGAACTACTATACTTTGTTAAGTGGAAGGGATGTTCAGAAGATGAGAACACCTGGGAACCAACGGAACACTTACAGCATGCTCAAGAATTAGTAGAAGATTTTCATAAGGAAAATCCGGATATGGGAAGGTTGGGCTAGGTAGTATCTCCAGAAAGGTTTTTCCTGCTGTGGCCAAGTTATCGCAGAAGGTTTTTTAACCCTACCGGAAGGAGTACTAAATGGTTATATTGCTTCGGGACGAAGCCTGGAAAGGGGAAGCTCATGTTACACATATGGGAAATGGCACATATTAGTTGATGTGATAGTATATAGAACTGGGAGGTTACTATATGACTACAACTCATGCTGGCAAGAAGCAGTGTCTATAGCAGAGCTGCTCAGCCTCGGTGAAAGATCTAAACTCTATTGTACAGAGTACTATGACTCTTGATAATCCGCATGCATATGCACTTGAGTGCATTTATGCAGGAAAGACGGCCATCCAGACTGATCAACTGGTATTCCGTAAGAGGTTTGCAACTGGGCTACATCTACTTGAACTTAGTTCATTTAGCAAATGAATCAAAGGCTATTTACTGGTGGAATGCCAGACATCCTCAGAATCCTAAATAGTTCAGGGGATCATTTGACCGAGCAGGGCATACATTTTCAGGGCCAAACTGGGTTTCCACTTACCATGACCATGGCCATGATAACTAAGGATACTTCAAATATATGGCTAACATAAGTACCGGGAGAATTATATAAATAGCTAGCAGTTCCCTATAGTTCAGGGAAACGGTTTGGCACTCACTCTCA
This sequence comes from Tuber calosporum, assembly GCA_003316355.1. Lineage (NCBI taxonomy): Eukaryota > Fungi > Ascomycota > Pezizomycetes > Pezizales > Tuberaceae > Tuber > Tuber calosporum. Next base: position 24,455 of record QFET01012032.1, on the reverse strand, counting down.
CCTCTCATCAATGATCTAGTGGTCCCACCTCCTCCCCTGCTTCCTACCTCAATGTCACAAATCGTGACTTAGCAATATGGAACGTTTCACATGACTCACGATTTGTGAGATCATTTATGATTATGAATGTTTGATTTGATTTATGTTGATGATTTCATGACTCACGATTGTGAGGTCATATGATGTTATGACTTTCGCACCTGACTACAAGTATGAGTCAGGGGTTTCACGCATGTGACGCGATTAGTGCACATGACCTTTTATGGAAATAGGATACTATGGGGATTGTATACTATGACTCAAATTGTGAGTCATAGGATGTTTGTTATACTATGACTCACACGGCAGTCATAGTAAAGAGGTGACTCATAGTAAAGTCACCAGGGTTAGGGTTGTGGGGTGAGTGCCTATATGAGGAGGGTCACGGACACAGATAGCTAGCTCTTCACGCAACCACCTAAGTTACTTCCTATGTTATATTTTATCTATTAGTTCAATCAATACTTTATTCTTATTACGACTATCCGTTTATATCACCGACCGAAAGGTGATTCGAGAACCCTACCGCTAAAGAGCAGTCGCACGGGCTAGGAGTGAAAGGACTCAGCGTCCCTAGGCGACATAAGGCTACGAGATCTGAAGAGGCGCTGAGACGAGCGGTACGTATCGTTACCTGTTGCTGTTAAAGAAGATAGTGTGCCTTGTCCGGCAGACTAGGGATAGGTTTGTAACACTCAACCTCACTTAGTGCTTGGTTCGACCGACACCTGCACACCATCACCTCCCTCCTAGCCTAGCACACACCAAACAAACGCCCTTGCTTCAGGTCAAAGCCATGGTGGACGGCTGAACTATCGCAGCTCCGCCAAGCTTTCAACAGAGAAGCAAGAATATTATGCATGTCCCCCTCCACCACCCTCTCCTACAGCACCTGTGCCTCCCACCTTCTATATTTCCAGGCCATTAAACAGGCTAAGGCATCTCACTGGAACTCGTTCCTTGCCTCCTTGGACTCCAAATCGGTGTGGGTTGCCTATAGGATCTCAAGCGGGCGCCCCCCAGACCTGTTCCCCTCCTTTCCCAATGCCATAACACTCATCGAAGTCAACACCTTCCTCCTGCATCATTTTTTTCTGCTAAAAGACCCCCAACCCTCGGCATCCATCCTGCGACCGTTCGTGGACTTCCTGCCACGTCAGAAACAGGAACTCTCCCTTGCCCTTCGCAAATCCTCCAGCACCTCAGCCCAGGGGCCCATCCTGATCCCCTATGGTATATGGAAGAGGATCAACAATATCAACCCCACCTTCCTTACCTCCCTCCTAGGTCCCCTGCTGACCTATGGCTTCCACCCCTCCTCCTCTAAAAAAAGCCAATGGCATTGTCCTCTCCAAGCCCGGCAAATTTGATTACAACTCCCCCTCCTCCTTTCGAGTCATTGTCCTCCTAGAAACTATCTCCAAGATTCTGTAAAGGATAATAGCAACCCCCCTTTCACTAATGGCCCGCACTGTGGGCCTCATTCACCAACGCCAATACCGCTCGCTTCCTTGCCTCAGCACCTTTGAGGCGTGTGCTGCCCTTACACACGAAGTCCGCCTACTGCAACATACAGGCCTCAAGACCTCTACCCTCTTCCTTGACATCAAGGGAGGCTTTGATGATATTTCCTCTACTTGTTTATCTTCCCTACTTCGCGCTAAAGTCGTATCTCCTTATATAGTTTCTTGAGTTCGTTCCTTTTTGACTAAATGCAAATGCCGCCTGATTTTTCAGGGCTCCCCTAATATTTTCTTGCCTGTACAAGTGGGTGCCCCCCAGGGCTCTCCTATCTCTCCTTTGTTATTTATGATTTATGTATCCTCCCTGCACTTGTCTATCCCAAAGGGCATTAAATTTTCCTATGTTGATGATTTTACTGTTACTGTTGGGTCTGGGTCATACTGGAGGAATACACACCTACTTTAACCCTACTACACCCACCTCTGCAGGAAGGCCACCCCACTTGAAGTCTCCTTCTCCGTTCCAAAAACTGAACTCATCCACTGGCGAACTTGAAGACATCGCTCTCCCCCCTCACTAGTTCTTGGCTCTCTCGATGGGAGTCTCTTCCACCCTTCTTCCATAGTCCGATGGCTAGGTTACTTGTTCTAACCCTCGATAGAAACCTCTACCCACTTCCTCAAGAGGTTAGCCCTCGCCCAAGGGGCCTTCAGTCTCATCAGGCAACTCTCTCCTCCTGGCATAGGCATAGTCCCCTACTTGAACCGCAGACTGGCCATGGGCCTGCTGCTACCGATCCTCACCTATGGAGCGGACCTCCTCGTCCGCAACACTGCGATGTAGGGGAAGATGGAGGTGTTTTGGAGCAAAGTCCAACGATGGGTCACCCACTGCTTCTCACCTACTCATGTATCCATCCTTCCCTGCGAGGCTTGCCTCCCCCCTCTCAACTCTCTCCTCCCCCTTCGCCACAGGATCGCCGCACTACGGCTGGCCTGCTCCCCTCCCAAGATCAACCCAGCCGCAGCCCGGCTGCCTCCATCATTTCCATCCTTCTCCAACTTTAGGGCAGGGGACTCCACCCACCACCTCCTTCGAGGCCTTAGGGCCAATTACATCCCCCTCCACTGGAACCAACCAAGGCCCATACCCACCGTCCGCTCTCACCTCCCAATCGATGGGATGTGCTACCTCTTGATCAAGGTGGCACCGGACAGTTTTCAAACTCCCACAGATAAACTCCCACCTCCTACCGGGTACTGTCTTTGCCCCCCCTCCTCCGATCACAGGTGCTGTCTCCTACAAATTGATGAAGGAAGAGTGCAGGAAGGACCTCCTCACTGATTGGACACTCCTGTCCCCACCCCCTCCTTACAACCAGTTCAAGCCGTCCCTACGCCCACATACCTTCATGGGCCTCAACCGCTTTACAGCTGGGCAAATTCACCAAATTCGCGCTGGCATGGGCTATCTTGCCCTGCAACCCTCATGGAACGATGCCGATCGCTCTCCCACCTGCCCTCCTTGTGACTCAGAGGATGAAACCTTTAAGCATGCAATCCTCCACTACCCCTCCAGATCCTGAGAACGCCAGCTTCACCTTCCGAATATGTCTTCGATAGACCATGTATCTCCACTTTGGGCCGACCTGGACATGGTCCTTGGTCTTGCCTATTACATTCGCGCTACTCGCACGAACATCCCACCCACCATGCCAGTGGTTTTTCCCACCGCTTCCTCCTCCTCCTCCGACTATGACTCAGACTAACTGGCTTGACTTCCCTACTATCTCTTTCCTTTCAGTTATGATTTCTTTTGATATCATTTCATTCTATACTTTTTGAATTAGTCACTATTGTTGGGCACGGTGACGGTATGGTCATCACTAGGGGAGAACTTGTGCGGTTATTGCTTTTGTTTTGCACGTTTGGAATCAACGTTTCGTTTATGCCATAGCTAGCACTTCATCCAGGTTCCTGTATGTTAACAGCGAATATATGAGATAATCAAAAAAAAAAAAATCAATCAAACCCTATAGTTAAGGGATCATCAAGCAACGGAGAAGAGACCTTAAAAATATATTCAGTTATTAGTTAAAACAACTTTAAAGCTTTCAAGAACTTTCTTACCCTTTATCTTTATTCTTACTGGAGCTTTCCTGACAGTTCTCCTACCCTCTCGATACAAGCACGGACTAGGCAAATCAGCAGTACAGAATTGGCTACCCCGTAATACATTTCGCGGTTGGAATCTAGGCTTTAGTATGAGCAAGAAGTGTAGTTGCTTTGCATATAATTAGAGTTGGGCTTTTGGAGATTTGAATTTTCAGAGGTGGGTCTTGAAGTATTATATCATGAGGCCCTGAATCGCTTTCATGAACTCTGGATAGATAGTCTGCCAGAAAATTCGAAACTTAAGGCATATATTGTATTTTAAAATAGAATGCGGCTAAGATGCATTATCCATCTCTACTCCCGGTCACTGAGGTTCTTCTGTGTCACGAGCTTGGTAAGACTCTCATGGTCAGTGACTATTGTGAACTTTGTGTGGGAAAGCAGGTGGGTGAAGGCTTGTACAGCCTCAACTATTACAAGCGCTTCCTGTTGGTTAGTAGGGTAGTTAGCCTCAGAGGCTGACAGTTTCCAGGAATGTAATGCTGCCAGTCTGGCTGTATCTCTGGTTGGTCTTCAACCTATACAAGCGCCACTGGTAGTAGGAGATGCATCAGTGAATAGCCAGATTAGTTTTGGCTTGGAATATTATCAATTAGTCTAAGTACTTAGTGATTTTTCGCCATCTTTTTCACCGCTTGAAAGGCTACTTCCGGAAAGTCTCTCCATATCCATCCAGTATCGCCAGTAACCTCTGTAAGTAGTGCAGTGATGGTTGCGATGTGTGGTAGGAACTGGGAGATATAATTAACCATCCCATTGAAGCGCTGAAGTTCCTTTATGTCCTGAGATCTTGTCCAGTCCTCAACGCTTCTGATCTTCTCTGGTGCTGGGTGAATACCTTCATCATCGAACAGGTATCCTAGAATATCAAGCTTTTCTGCAAAGAAGAGACTCTTCTTTGCGTTGGCATATAGATGCGCTTTTTGCAGCTTCTGGCAAACAGCTTTGAAATGCTTGATATGGTCCTAATGTGTATCGCTATATATCAGAATATCGTCAATGTATACACTTACAAAGAGTCCTAGTCCTTTTGATAGTGTATCTTCCCTCACTCTCATGAAAGGTCCTGGGGCATTTGTGTCTCCTTGCCAGCATTACTTTGCAGGCGAAGCCTCCAAAGAGTGTATTTATAGTGTTGTACTTCTCATCCTCAGGCTCAACCCTGGTTTTGAAATAGGCGTCACTGAGGTCTATCTTGCTTCAGAATTTGGCTCTGCTCACACTATTGAGTATGTGCTGCTGATTTGGAATAGGAGCTTACTTCTTCTTGGTGTTATCATTCCTATGGCTAAGGTCCACTAATGATCTTATCATACAATCACGTTTCCCTTGAATGAACATGCTGGTGCCTCTCGGTGTTTATGATCTGTAGAGTATCCCAGCCCTGATTTGTTTCTCTATCCATGCCTTGAACTTAAGGATCAATTTTTCGTGGGTCTTGAATGTTGGCATCTTGATATCAAGGTCTAGGTCTTTGATCATTATCTTGTAGTTAAAAGGCCACAATAGTAGTATAGTTTCAGGTATTTCTGTGACAAAAACCTAAGGGAACATCTCGAAGAAATCTGGTATATCTTCCTGTTTGGCCATTGCTGAGCGAGACTGAGTACTGTTCCCATTGCGGTTTACTCTGACTTTGTAGTCAGGGAATTAGAGGGTATTTTTCTGGCAGTATATGATGGCTCTAAAGTGTATGAGGTCATCCATGCTGAGTAGAATATCATTGTCTGATACTGGAGTGATGCTTATGTGTTCCTTGGGTACCTTCAGGCTTCCAATTTCGATATCTGTGATGCCACTGTAATTGCTGCTTGATCTGGATCCCTTGAAATCAATTTTGAGCTTTGTAGTCATCTACTTATTGGAATAAGGGATATTGTTTATTGTGACAAAGCAATTGCTGTTTAGGGTACTGCTAATAGTTCCAGTGTCTGCTAGGACCCTGGCGGGTTTCTTGTTGACTAGCATTGTGAATTCTAATGCTTGGAATGGCCTGGCCACTTCCTTGGGAGCGCCAACAGTAGTCTTATAAGTTATGATGGTATTCCTTCCATCCAACTCTTCTGTGTTATCGCTTCCTGCCTCATAGTACTCAGCATCGCAATCGGGCATGTCTTAACTGACTGTGTCAAGTTGGACTTGATCTCCTTTTTTGGACAATCATTTGGCATATGTCCTGCTTCTACACTATAGTAACAGGCTCCTTCTCCCTTGTGTCGATCCATTTCCTGCTTGCTTGGCTTCTTATACTTGGAAGAGGTCGCTTTTCTCGCTGGAGCTTTACCTTTTCCTGCTGGCGTGTTGCTGGTTTGTTGTGGAGAGTTCTTAGGTTTGTTTGGCTTATTTGCAGAGGTGGTGAAGGAGCTGCCACTACCCCCATAGGCTACTGTTTTGATTATTGTAATATCATATCTTTCTGCCAATTACACAACTTGATTCCAGGTATCAGTATCTCTTATCTGTGATTCTACATTTTTTCTGAGCTTGGGATCCATTGCATCCCAAAAGCTTGCCTTGGTGCATAGTCTGATATAGAGTCTCAAGGCAAGGTCCCTCTTAGGTCTAGTAGTTCTCCAGCAATCTTGGAAATTCTCGCAGGCTTGCCTCCTGAGAACTGCTGTATCTTCTGCCATTTGGGGTACAGGTTATCGGGATTGATTGATGCTTCAAAAAGATGCTTAAATCAATTCTTAAATTCTTAAAGGGAGGGTTGGTTGTCTTCAAACTAATCCATCAGGTTGAGGTAGGCACTGAGTTCTCGCTTTTCTGTATAGGCGCCATAGTAGTCTACTACATCCACAGTGTCATCAAGGACAGAATACTTTGATAAGTACTTTTTGACCTTGCTAAACCAGCACTTGAGTTTGTCAGGTTGTAGATCTTCGCCTACTCCACTGAACTTGGATTGTTGTGGAAGCTAGATCTTTGGTTTGCTTAGTTGTTCTGGACCATCAGCCATCGTCCTGGATTCTGGCGGAGGTGCTGGCTGGTGTCTGGGAGTTGCTGGTTCTTCCCCTTTTCTCTGAGGTACTAGTGGTTGTCTAGATAGTCCTGGGGAGTCTGATAATCCGCCAGGTAGTGTCTCACTTCTTGAGGGTATAGCAGAGTGTGATAGGGTTCCAAAGACTGTCTCCAAGATGCTTGTGGTTCTTGGTTTCATTTCCTGAGCTGTTTCTATTCTCTGGCTTTTTCATTAGATGATTTGCTCAGAAGTAAGGTCCTGTTCTCAGTTTTTATCAAGGTCTCCAGGTTGTAGGAAACTTTGTCTAGGTATAGGTGTATCTTCATCTTCTCCTTCTGGGTCTGTATCTGAATTAGTCCCAAGTCTGCTAGAGGGGTCTGGATATCCTTACTGACCTAGTGGTCTGAATTCTTCTGTCTGTAATGATAAATGTAGTACCTGAGCCGTGAGTCTCCTCCTGCCACTCCTGCATCTAACTAGTTATCAAGAAAAGGGAAGGGTGATCAATCCTACCCACTGTTCTCAATCCTGAGAACAAGATATCACCTGCTCAGGCGAAAAAAATATAACAAGCGCTAGCCTGTATCAATGATTACATAATAAGCCTAAGCGGTAGCCTACTATTACTTTATGGTCTAAGGGACACCTGCTGAGAGGCAAAGACAAAGGGAGTACAATGGAGTAGTTTATAGAGTGAAGGGAAACAATAGGATTGCTATTCAACCAAGTTTATTCACTGTCCAGGCATCTCTCTGAAGTCTGATGTCTCCTGCTAGCCAGGAGACTACTCTTAAATACATGAAATATAGCCTTCAAGAGTTGAGGCTCTGGAAACCCAGAGCCACTATCACTACCGGTAAGTCTACAGCTACCAGAATGCTGTTGCCCTGCCGGACTCCGGGAAAACCTGGGGCTTTCCCACAATTTGCCTTTCTCCTACCGCCGGTATACATGACCTGTTCCTTCTCTTGGAACTCCAGGGGTACATTCCTACCAATCCTCCCTAGCATACAGTAATCAGGGCGTCAGAATCTAGAGATTCCAGTAGTGAAATTAAATACAAAAGAAATCAAATCAAATGAATGTAATCTGATAAAGGAAAGGCTAACGAGACTGGTAATAGAAGTACTAGAATCTGTACACATGTTACAATTTGTCAATCACCCAATAGAACATTTCTGGGGAGGCATCTCTCGTGAAAGTTGTATTATCATGTGGAGTAGTGAGATCAAGATATGTTATTACATTCCTAGCTCCATAATCAATTTTGAAATAACTGATACCATGGGAAACTAATTCCTTGAGAGAATATTTAATTAGCACAAGTAGAGAAAAGGAAAAAAGAACCTTTATAGTTTTCGTGTTTCGCGAGATCTCATAATATTTGAATAATTCAATGGAAAATGAAATAGCAAAGATGGTTGATGGTAGATAGCTATTTGTTACTTCCCCCCAATATATATGAGTTTTAAGTCATCAGAGATGAATATCCTATCTCCCTATCTCCCATCCTCATTGCTTGTACAAATGTTAAGATATTAAGAAAACTAATATCCTAAACTTTTTGCAAACGGTGCCAGTGGTTGCAGCCTGTGGCTTCAACTCTAATACAACCCACAATATATGCTCGATATCCAGATAAAGCTGTGGTAGAAGTCCGGAAAGTGAGAGCGTGCATATCTAAGCAACAGTGATAGAGCCAGCCTTGTGTGACTCAAACTCCAATACAATGCACACCATATCCCAACCATGCAGATGGCGCTGTGGTTGAGGTCCAGAAAGTGGGAGTCTGTATATTTAAACAACCGTGGCGGAGCTAGCCTAGAGTCATTACAACACCAAGATATAGTATGAAACTGCTAGTATGCCCTAATACTCCAGGTAAACACCCAGGTGTATATAATTCTAAGCAACCCCATCAAGCTGCGTATAGATAGACTCCAACTCCAATACAACGCATACTAGATCCTAAATATCCAGATGAAGTGTGAGCCAGGAAGATGGAAGTCCGAATATCTAAACAACCGAGGAGGAGCCGGCCTAGAGTGACTCAAACGCCAATACATAGTGTGAAACGGCTAGTATGCCGTGAAACTCCAGCTAAACCTGGCGGTCAATATAACCGTGAGCGACCCCATCGGGCTGGGTCTTGATGGGGGGGGGCTCAAGTTGTGCACATGTCGCGCCTCCACACTACGGGGACTGACATTTCTCTCATTGCCACTATCCTCCACCGCACTGAGCCTGCTATTCGGAAAAGGTTAGCCAGCCAGGGAGGGTTGACGAAGCCAGTAAGGCCAACCGCAGTTGAGTGCACCCATGCCATCGCTAGGCCTCTCCCAAGCACTACAGTGCCTAGTATGCCCTGGGTTTGCAGGGGTGGGCCTCCTGCCATCCCCGGCTCAATGGCTACTACAGCGTACAGTAAAGAGCAGATATTGACTACAGAACTACAAGGGACAAGTAGTACGGTATGCCATGTATAGCCAGATACTCAGAGGTTCTTGGTGTGATGGGACTAACACATTTCTTTTGAATACGGGAGCAGAGGGCGAGTGGCACCAACGCTATGCAAGGTGGGATCGACCCGTACCTATAATCCCGTCTACCACCTTGATCGGATGTACCTTCAAGCCATACCCGTCTCTTGTCAATCCTGTCATGCCTGAGACTGAGATTACCACGGTGTGCCTCGGTATGTTTCAGTGATGATGTGCATAGGCACGATCATACCCAATCCATGCTGTGATCAGCAGTTTGCACATCCCTAGATTTTTGATACTGGTAGGTCTGAAAGCGTCACAACACAATAAGTAGGCCTCTCTATTAAATACTTCCCCATCTCTCCATCTCCACTTCCACCTCTCCATCCAAGTTTTCTTCATCCCTCCTCTCCAAGTTGTCGAATGCAAAAAGGTTCTTGACTATAATTAAAATGTTTTCTTTTAATGGTCGTCTCCCATTGGTGGCTCATCGCTCCAGGTTTGCCCTTAAGGGTTTCGTTCGCAGACAATTCCATAAAACTTCAAGTGACATCAATGCAGAACCTTCCATGTTGGGGGGGGGGGTCCAAGGCTTTAATCATGTTAATGATTACGTGTCTACTGGTTACGCCTCCACCCTTCACAATGCCGAACAGGTTGGTACCCACATCCCCAACTGCAAGTTACAGGCATTTAGAACCCGAACATTTGAGTCCGAATTTTGTATGGACGGTCAGATAGGTTCTAACAATTTGCGATACAAATTTTTATCCCTGTGTTCTGGTTCTACATGCTTGTAACTTCAGAGCACCAAAGAGGAACTACTAGAGGATTCCTAGGAGATGCACGGCCCGATCCCCTAGCAGTTGGCCATCTGCTCAGCCACTTTGGTTCTTCTGCCCTCTTTAGGATATCTGGTTTCTTTGCTTCCTTCAGTTTCTTTTCTTCGTCTGCGTCTCACCCGCCCTACTTCTGCCCAGGCCCGTCACCCCTACTATCTTCCTTATGAGAAGAGGTTGTCATAACCTCTTCAGTATCATACCCTTCTGTCCTGAATCTGCCTCCACCGAGGCTGGTGATGGCCCTGGGGACGGGAAGCATTAGCTTGATGTAGCGGGGCAGGTGGCTGAGAAAACAGATGATGATCTCACAAATGTTGGCTACTTTCCTTAACTACAAGTATAATAGAGCGAACTTGGCTAATTTATAACTAGCATGTGATAGTTTTGGAGAGACTCCACGAGCAGGTCATCCAGAAGAGTTTTGCAAAAATCGCAGGTGAAATCAAGTCTACTAGGAATGAGGGGAGGGGATTTTTTTGCTTCCTCGGTTCAGTGATTATGTTGGGGGTATGTTATACAGGTGTAGAAATTATTCCCTCTTTGAATTATGTATTGACACTCCTATAGGTAGGCCCCAATATCTGGTCATATGATGTCGCAATGCAAGAAAATTACAACAATAGCCTTTGGAGAGTACAAGACTGGGTTGCGGAGGATATGGAGAAAATAGAGAAGAGACTGGAAAAGGGACAGGAAAGACTAGAGGGAGAGTTAAAATTGATTCAAGGGAAGCTGGATAAGCTTTTAGTTCGCAGGTAGTTTTAATTACTATTGGGAAAAATATATATATACACATTATTATTATTAAGTAGTTAATTGAGGGCGTATCTGATTACCACTTCTGACCTTGATTATAGAGGTTTGCATAATACCTGTACACTACTACCATAACTACAACAAAAAAGAAGAGGCTTTTTTAGGTATGAGGTATTATTACATGCAGTATTGTGAAGGCCTGGGAGCACAGAGTATATTGACTTCCTGGTAAGGAGGATTTCGTATGTTGCCTGGAGACTCATTCCATCTATATTGAGTCTCATGGTTGGTACAGGTATCAGAGCAACCTGGTACTACTAGGTACAAGTCTTTGTGATTGCAGAAAAGAGAGATAAGCCTGTTCACCCAACAGGGCTTTACCAAAGGCAGATAGTGGTATTTGAATGGAAAAACCCAAGGATTACTTGCATTTCTCAAAAGTATCCGGATGCGGCCTCTCTCCTTGGCGCTAAGGATTCCGGGGGTGAGGTCGCTTCTGCTATTTATCCAGAAATGTAGCTAGACTTCCACCTGTGCTTGTGTACCAGAACACCACTTAAGGAATTAGTATAAAGACACATGCTATTGTGAAGCGAGGCTAGATATACCATTGTATGACTCAGGATTGAGGGATATCTTGTTAATAGTCATTTTCGTATTGCCTTAGGAAAGCAGATAATACCGCACTGTGAAGAAGCAGTAATTATCGCCTTTCGAACTCAATATCCTCCTAAGCCTTTTAAGAAAATACAAGAAATCACAGGTGTTGCTGGCTCCACTGCAAATCACATTTGGGCTATGCAATTCAAAATGCCTGTTAGGTCTAGGTAACCAGTGATAAATACCCCAACCATCCACTCTAACTTCAAGAACTTTATTGCTAGCTCCGCCCTTGACCCAAACCCCCAACCTGTCTGCCCAAAGATATTGAGTGAGGAGGTCAAGGACAAACTTATTGAGTTTGAAAAAAATATTTTGAGAGCCAGAGGATAACACTCTACAATCTTCGCTGTGAGGCTGGGTTATGGCATATCAGTTATACTACCATCAATTGCATACATACAGATCAGGTGATTTACGCCTATTATGAGGAGTTTAAAATTATTTTAATAGAAGAAAATAAAAAAACAAGACTGTAAGTTATATTCACAAATCTGAGTTGGGGTTATACTAATTTCCTAAATGATTATTCTACTAAAAGAAAACTTTGACTCCTAAGTAGGGAGAAGGCAAATTATGCTTTAACTAAAAAGATAGCTGCAGAAGTGGAAGTTGTTTTTGGGATGAATTTAGTCTGGATGGAGAAGGGGAAAATGTAGTATGAGGATTGTTGTGTATGGAATAAGAAGAAGCAAGACACATCAGTGATATGTTAGAAAATGATTAGCTGGTGCTGGAAAGGCTCGTTGCATATATGGTCAGAGCAGACAATGGACAAAACGGAAATGGCAAAGAAAGAAATAGTTGAAAAGAATGTGAAGTGTGGGGAGGAGGAAGAAGCACAGAACCAGGTATGGAAGAGAACAGAGGAGTTTAAGCAAGTGAAGGAACCAGAGCTACAAGAGGGAAAGGAACTATGTGCATCTGCAGTTGAACAAGGAGAAAAGATAAAAACGAAACAGTCCTGGTATAGGAAAAAATTAAAAATTAAAAAGCTAAAATGAAAGGTTATAAAAGGGGGTAGACTACGGGCAGTATGTGACTGGGCTCTACAGGCCAGTCTTGTGGCCAACCTGCCAGGGGCGATTATTTTTGAATTGCCACTTTTGCATTATGGAAGATAACGCCCTGTGCCAGGATTCAGAATTCACCAACTATGAGTGGAAGAAACAGGGAATAGAAAAGCTTACCTGGCATGCAAAGTCTACGGATTTCAAGCGAAGCAAATATCTCTCATGCATTATGAAATTATTCATACTTCGAAGTCATGGCTCTGAGCTAATTCTAACACCAGTGGAAATGAAAGAAGTACTTATTCAGGAATGGTGACAGCTTACCCTTGAAGAGATTAACCATGAAATTGTCAAGCTATTGGACATCATGGTCTGGTGAATTGCCAAAAAAGGTGGAATTATTTCCAAGCATGATATGATATCTACTGGCACATCCTCTGTATCCACATCTTTTTTCTTACTATATCTCATAATTGTCTAATTTTTAATATTTAATCTACATTCCCATTTGCCTTGCTTGGTTCACTCGGGGAAACAGCACTCTCCACCTTCGCACCAAGCCTTTCAGCCGTATCTAGAAACTCTTGAACAAAGCAAATAAAGAGGAAAGACCCTACAACTTCTGAAATTCACACCTGGATAGGTAGAGTAATATTTTTCAGGAGCTTTTAGATTAGAATACAGAGATTACAAGTGTGGTAGGGAGATTGGATTTCACAGTTCTTGTATTATATTTACTTGGGGTAGGAGTAATGTATTTTAACAAACTAGGGTCAAGATGGCCAATACAAGACTACCTTCATTCAGATCCTAAGATACTTAAGAAGGAAATAACCACTCCTTATCTTGTTCTTTGTACCGACATTTGACACCCTGTTTGTTCCAATACTTTAGCCCTACGCTAAGTGCTGGCCAGATCCATTATGATTGATCACAGATCTCAATGATAAATCACCCAATGCAGGAATAGCGTTTGCTGGATATACTCTGGTGTATAGGTATTCAGAGTCTTGTAACACAAAAACTATCAAGTAAGTTCTGGAGGTACGATATTCTCAAGTTACGAGAGTGGTACTGATACTTACAGTATTGGCTTATTGTCCTGCTTCTACAAATCAGTTGACATAGTGTACTAGCCCTCAGCCCTACTAGAGGCCCTTGATGGCAATGGTGAGGAATGGTACCATAGGCCTAAAGAGTGACTTGACAACCTGAGTTACTTGGACTAAGAAAGGGACTTATACACTTAGTTGGGTAGGATAACGAGGCTAGGCAGGGTAACCCAGATGAACATTCAGGTAGGGTAACACAGCTAGGCCGGATAACCCTGAGTTGAAGTCAGGTAGGGTAACCCTGCTAGATAGGGTAACCCTGTTAGACATGGTAACCAGCCCTCTGCGATAGACAGGGTAACCAGCTAGGTAGGGTAACTAATAAAAGTCCTATGAAAATATGGTAAGCAGTATAGATGCCGCCGGATGGCCTGCGGTCGGGTAACCAAGTGTATCATAGTAATACGGACTGGTGTAAAGATTAGAGTTGTTACACAGGACCACCTGGTGATGTATGATAGCTTTGCACAGACTTCCACAGAGATTTGCACAATGATAGGAACAAGTTACCCTACCTTACGAGTCACATCCGAAATCGTAGACTACAAATTACACTACTATAATATTACACGAAACGCGAAACTTTACTGAAGTCATACAGTACTTCGTGGGGAGGTTTTGAAAGTTCTAACACCCACTGCAGCTCCCACATTCACCCCTTGCGACTAGTTGGAAAGGATGACAGTTGTAAAAAGCTAGTAACAACTGTGAGATTGAAGGTGGTCGGGTTATACTGTATATATCACTGCCATCCAACTGACCACCTGCTGTTGGCTGGATATATATAAGGGTGGGTGACGGCCTACTCGCGCAAGTTGCTAGTATTGACATCAGGCCGTACTCTGGTGGTACTCTAGGTACCTAATATCCCAATAGGAGGTGTGGGAGCCCCTCAGAATAACCGCCTCAGCTTCCATGATTAATGCAAGTTTGTTCAGATAAACTCTACTGCAAAAAGGCAACTTATAGCCCTGGAACTATACCAGTACTGAGAGATGTACCACCGGACTCTGAGAACATTTGCTCTTGTCACGGCTGAGGTGGTTAACGAACCATTGTGTTAGGCACATGTGTATGAGGTGCTGAATTCAGTACTGCATTCATACGAAAAATGCGCTGAAAACCCTACTCATACCCCTCTGGCCCTGTTGTTGGGCCCGCACGTCACCTGCGGCGCCTACGGCAAAAACGTCCCCTTACCAAAAAGCGATGAATTGGCGCCCACCTCATAACGCCATATACGTCGTCGCCGTCCGCCCTACCGGATGCTATTCACAGGGTATATGAAGAGGGAGACTTGACCGTGCCAATGCAACTGGAATCAAGTGCATCGGACCAGTGTCCGCAGAGTTATGACCATTCCCGTATAGCCTTCGCTGGGGGTGGTCAAATGTGACGGGACGCTCCGAACGAAATTGAGAATATGTTAAGTGGGTTCCAGGGAAACACTGAGAACAAACTTAAACCCTGATTGCAAGCCAAGAATGGTCCATAGACCTATCGGAACAAGTTGATAAGGAGAGGCGGAGCCAAAACGATATGCGATTGGACCGATCGTGAGCTCCTGTCATCCTGAAAGCCATCTGCAAGCAGCCGGTAGTATCGGTAGGAAGCAGATTGGTCGACAACCATGCTGGCCACTTGGTGTTCTAAAAAACCATTGGTAGATTCCATGATGGACTGCCTGGTTTAAACGGCGGAAGAAGGAACAGCGTCTCAGACTGATAAGGGTACCAAACCCTCAGAGAAAGCTGAGCTCTGATGTGTCCGTAAGCCATGGGGGGAACCATATTCTCAGGGTTAAATCGCCTTCGCTCTTGGAGCATCAAAGATAGTTTGTGAGAGAAAGTACATAGTTGTAAAGAAAGTAGTGGTAGTACGCGAACAATCAGATGCGGGATATAAATATCAAAGTGCCTCCCAAGCTTTAGCCATCATCAAGCAACGGAGAAGAGATCTTATCAATATCATAAGTTTTTACACAAAAATCTTTACCTACGAGCCTTCCTAACCAATCTCTGTTTACGAAGAAAGATTAAAGTATAGTTCGATTCGCTTGCCCTTAGAATCGACTACCCTTAACAGTATATTGATATTTCTCCTTGTTACCAAGGCTCTTTACATGACTACTGGACACCTCCAAGTCATACCTCAGGAATCATATAAACTCATAGCTGATTCCACACTCCTCGACGAGCTTCTGCTCGAACCACGTCCCTCAAAATATATCTCCTTATTTGAAGAAATACTTGAAAACTCCCTCTCGGAGATTCATTTCTATATAGCTCAGAAACCCTCCTGGTTCACCAATCCCATACTCATCCCTACCGAATCAGATATCCAAGAAATCTACCAACACTTCTACAGTCCCACCTTCCTGTGGAAACGGTTCCAAGACTACGATACTGAAGAAGAAGGAACCTCCAGTTCTTTCAGCTTTACCCCCCCCTCCTTCAACCCATCACTTTAGAGACTAGGAAATCATCCAGAGTCCCAATAAACGAGATGGCCCAACATGTGACTGTCGATACGGACCAAGCCATGTCGGATATAGAGGAAGTTTCTCTGGTTGGAAGCGACCATGCACCTGGACGCTCTAGGTCACCTTTTGCACTCCACCACCTGTCACAGCCAAGTGGTGTTAGAAAGTCAGCGACAGGAACTCGATCAAGCACTCCCCGTCCCCCTGACGCCAGAAATCTAGCTATGGATAGATTAGCAGAACGCATAGGCCAAGTAATGAGCTGCTTCGACCGTACCCTCCAGGAATCGGTTGATATGCAACATCTAGCCTGCCATGAACTATCTGGGCAAGCTCAGGATCAGGCAAACCAACTCCAGCAACATGCTCAAAGGATAAGCCATGGGGAGCAAATCATTGGCGAGGAGTTGAAACAAGTCAATTCGGTACTTGAAATGTTAGCAACCGAAACCGCCGCACTTCAAGATGCAACCACCAAACGGCTGGGGGCAAAGTTGCGGGCGCAGGAAGACGGGCTGCACACCATGAAGTGGTAAAAACCCAACTTCATGCTAAAATTGGGACAACAGGACAAGAGTCGCAGGATCGAGACCGCCAGCTAGAACAGGCGTTGGCGAGGCAAAAAGCCGAACTCCTTCAATGACTAGTGGCCGCACAAAAAGAACATGAACGGACAGGAGAGGAGTTACGAGGCCTTCACCAGCGCCTCGAATAGGAGCGGGTGGAAAGGGAAGCCTATGTGGTCAGGCAGAATACTGCATCAGAGCAACTAAATCGAATGTTGACTCTGATGAATGAAACTTTGGTGCAACTACAAGTTGCGAGGAGCCTACCAAGCATGTGGGAAATAGTGGCACCTCAGCCAGTGGAAAATGCGGGATTGGAAAAACGAACCAAGGCCGATGGCAGAGAAGAGTTCTGGTTCATTCCCCGTAGAGATAAGGGAAAGGCTGTAGATCGTGGGGATGGAAACGGGAATGGCGGAAAAGAGCCACCACCACCCCCTCCAGCGAATGCACCCAACCCGCGAGATGATGACCCTGGGTCAGAAGATGGAGGTGCCCCCTAACGACGAGGTGGTGAGCCAGCACGAAGACCCTTGCCTGGCCGTAAGTTCGAATCCGAAGCGGACGCATGGGTTGACCAACTAGGGCAAGCCTTATCAAGGACCAACTGCCGGCAAGCGGATCCACCATTCAAGTTTGAGAATAAGCCTACTCAGGATGTAAGAGTATGGTTATTAAATTGCGAGGACTACTTTGGGTAAAACCCATGGCAATGGGAAAACGATGAAGAACACATCAAGTATGCGTTAGGAAGAATGGAAGGAACCGAGGTAGCCTCTTTCTCGATAACTTATCGAAAGAAAATGACCGGGGACCTCGGATTCTCAAATCATAAGGGGTATTATTTCGGATAACTTTCCGAGCCGAAGTTACCGAACGATTCTCAGTACTGCCTAAGGCACAAAAAGCCTTAGCCGAGATGGACAAGGTCCGGTATACAGGGGATTTAGAGAAGTACCTTCTCACCATGGAAAACCACAACATCGAGGTGGAAGTATCTGGTATCGCTTGGAGAACTATAATTCAGCGGCAACTTCCTACTAAAGCGATGCGTACGCTATCACATGAGAATCACGACTTGTATAGCGAATGGATAAAGGCAGTCCCCTGGGTTACCAAAGCGGATCAATCGTTCAAGGAACAACAAGGGCTATTCAGAAAAAACGACTCGGGAAAAAGTGACTTCGAGAAATGAAAACGAGAGGAGGAATCAAAATCCAGCAAGAACACAGCTGGAAATAAAAAACTTAAAACCTATACGGCAGCTTTAAAGGCTTCCTACAAATTGAAAAAAAAGCAGAAAAGGGGAAAAAAGCCCCCGCTCAAGGAAAGGTTGAGCATACAAATTGGATTGAAGCTCATAAAGGAATCCCTAAGGACAAAATTGAAGAACGAAAGAAAGCCAACCAATGCACCCGTTGCACCTTGGCCAACCATACTCGGAAGTTCTGCAGGAAACAGGCACAAGCATCGGTTATAGCACAGAATAGGGGAAATTTCAAACCCAAATATCGACGACCCTAGATAACAAAGGGGCAACCAGAACCCACGACCAGGGTTAACCAAGTCAACCAGCCCAGGATTTGGGAACTGGACGACATGGATGAAACCTAAAAAAGGTTTTCAGGCACGAGCAGCGACAGCGACCAGGTACTCGGTTATGGACCCCTTACCGAAACCGAATTCAACAAGGGGGCTCGAACTCTCCAAGGTCCTACTAGCAGGTATTCTGCGCTTCTCCGTGGGAAACTCAAAACCAAAGCGAGAGTCACGAAAAGCAATCCAGACCTATGGTAGTATCGCAGACCTAAGAATAAGAGGCGAGCAAGAAGCAATTAACTTGGACGGCGGCTCGTAGTAGTTTGGGTCTAACTCTGGGAACCTGAAACTCACAAAGAAGAAAGCGGAGCACCACATTTGGGGTATATCGGACCTCAGTACGGAAGACGGTCAACTAAACCCGCATCCTTATAAAGCCCTAAATCCTTAGAAGAGATCCTAGGAATAGTGGACAGACCAGCGCTGACTAGGGACTTCTTAAGAATGACAAGGGGAAATCAATTTAGCCTGGATCGTGAGAAGCCTTCCTGGGACGAAATATATTACAGGTCGGCTGGACAACGGAATAGTTGGAGAAACAGAACAGGAATCTGGACATCAAGAAAAATGAAGTGGAAAAGTATGAGTAACTACGGCTACCTAGTCTACACGCTAAATGGAGCAGGGTAAATCCGTCCTGAACCTGGACTGCGGCTTTATAGTCAGGATAGGCACGATAGACTCATGGGGTAAACGAGGTGATGTGTAAAGAATCCCAGGAGCCCAAATACGCTAATATAGTCGAAACGATACGAGTGCGGCTCCAGTGAAGACAAAAGCGTCGGCTGAGAAGGGTAAATGGCAGGTGTATGGGAACCCTTCGGCAAGGGGTAAAGACCACTAGTAGTGGGCTGCCCAGTACACCAAAGACACAGATTTTAGTTTGTCTGAGGAGGCTTAAATAGCCGAAACCGTGCAGGCATGGTAACAAACACCCTAAGTTACCACAACAACGAAAATGTCCCACAAAAGACCTGCACAGGCCCCTAGTGGTCCAAATAAGAGAAATAAATCAGAAGCACCTGCCCCGCCTTATTATTCATGCCCAGAAGGCAGAGCAACCATCGAAGCAAATTGCGAACGGATCCCGATTCGCATTCTATTAGACTCAGGGTCTAATATATTCCTAATTAACCAAGAGCTGGTTAATAAGCATCGCCTACCATACCACACACATGCAAATAGCTTGGACATTTACACCTTTGAAGGAACCACAGCAGCAAATGGGGGAAAATACTACACACATCCTAATCTCTTAGAGATCAGGAACAACGCACACCGATCTCACATCTCTTGCAAAATTGCCAATGCTGGCAAATATGACCTAATCATCCCATTTGGATGGTGGCATACAGAACATCCCCTAAGGGACATCGAGGATGCGCAAACATGGACATTTAAAGACGAGAAATGCCAAAGTCATATTAATGATGAAGGCATAGACTTGACATTTGTATGGGACGAAACCGTGGCATACGACCCAGAAGGACGATACATTGGAAGAATCGAAATAGCACCCACTCCAGAGTCAAAAGAGATTCTGCAAATACCTCAGGAATATCAGGAATTCAAGAGGGTTTTGCACCAGAAACGGAAGAGAAACTAGCAGGGAGAAGAATGTTTGACTATGCCATTGACTTGATACCTGGTGCGGTACCGCCATGGGGCCCGATATATCCTATGTCAGCCCACCAGCTGGATATGCTTAGCAAATACCTGCAGAAAATGCAGGATAAAGGGAAAATCGTGGAAAGCAAATCTCCTGCTGGGGCTCCAATTTGATTTGTCCCTAAACCTGACGGTTCAATGAGGCTATGTGTGGACTACCGACAGTTAAATAAGCCAACGGTGGCTAACAAATGCCCGCTACCCCCAATGAGCGAGCTCCGTGACCGGGTGGCTTGGTCCCAAATATTCACTAAGCTCGACTTGAAAGATGGCTATCACCTCCCTAGAATAAAGGAAGGCGATGAGTGGAAAACTGCATTCCGGACATGATACGGCCTTTTTGAATACAAAGTAATGCCTTTCGGGCTGGTAAACGCGCCGCCACATTCCAGGCCATGAAGAATAAAATTCTACGTGAATTTTTAGATCATGGAGTGGTGGTCTACCTAGACGACATCCTAATTTACTCCAAGACGGAGAAAGAACACGTTGACTTGGTCAAAAAAGTACTCTCTCGCTTGGAAGAATATGATCTAGCGGTATCAACTACCAAGTCAGTTTTTCATGTTGATACAGTGGAATTTTTGGGGTATATTGTGGCAATTGATGGAGTCACCATGAGTGAAACAAAGGTCGAAAGCATAAAAAATTGGAAGGCACCAAGGTTGGTCAAGGAGTTACAAATATTCATTGGCTTTGCCAATTTTTACAGAGGTTTTCATTAAGGATTTCTCCAAAATCTGCAAACCAATAACCGAAACGTTGAAGGGAGACCCCAGAAAATTCAGCTGGGGGCTGGAACAAGACGGGGCGTTTGAAGAACTTAAGAAAAGATTCATCTCCGCCCCTATACTCTGTCATTTCTACCCTGACAGAGAAACAATTGTGGAAACAGATGCTAGCTATTTCGCGCTAGGAGGTGTCCTCTTCCAGTTTAAAGACAAAAAGCTACATACGCTAGCTTTCCACTCACGGAAGCTGAGCCCAGCAGAGCGAAATTATGAGATCCATGATAAGGAACTATTGGCAATTCTGGAAGCATTTAAAGAGTGGAAACAGTACCTGGTGGGAACAGAAAAACCAGTGGCTATGTACACTGATCACCAGAATCTACAGAACTTCCTTACAACTAAGGTATGGAATCCACAGCAAATACGATGGGCTCAGCAACTAGCGCACTACAATTTCAAGATTGTTTACCGACTGGGAAAACGAGGCGGAAAGCTAGGGCAGTAAGCCGATGGCCGGAGTACCATCCTGAGGAGGGAGCTGCGCATAGTGAACAGTCAATACTCAAGCCCTCTTACTTCCAAATCACACTGGTATACTTAAATCAGCCTGAAAGGGAGGAAAGAATAATTGGCACTGAGTCGACTGATTTCTGGCGAATAAAATTGCTAACTCCAAAAGCACGAATGCCTACAAAAGGGTCCCGACTAGCAGCCGGACACGACCTGTACGCACTAGAGGACTTTATAATTCCGGCCAAAGGAGAAAAGTTGGTGGAAACTGGAATATCCGTCGGATTACTAAACGGAACATATTCACGGTTGGCACCACGCAGTGGAATGGCCGCCAAATTTGGGATCGGCATTGGCAGAGGAGTAATCGACGCTGATTACACTGGAGAAGTCAAGGTTATCATAATGAACTATGGAAACCAAGACTGCCAGGTTGGCAAAGGGGACCGAATGGCACAAATGATCATTGAGAACATACACATGGCAGAAGCTATGGTAGTGGACGGACTAGCAGAAACTGCAAGGGGCAAAGGCGGATTTGGAAGCACGGATGTATCACCCAGACGATCAGCTGCAATAAAGACCCTGGTAGTGGTTGCATACTTGGAAGCGGACCAGGCTGAAAATGAGTTTCTTGATAAAACAGACTATCAAGCAAGACAAGGCAAAGGAATACTCCTAATGTCTAATGCTATAATGTCCAAGGTTGGTATTAGAAAATATGACCAGACATTATTAAAAACCATCAAAGAGGCAGGCCAGAACGATCAAGACTGGCAGGAACGCAAGCGAGAATTGTAAACGTTAACCAATGAGGGCAAACCATTACCAAGTCACTTGGCAGTAACTGAAGGACTGATATACTACAAGAAGCGCTTATACATTCCAGACAACGAACAGCTGCAGACAACTATAGCCAAAGGTTGTCACGACTCCAAAGTAGCTGGACACTTTGGACAGGAGAAGACTCTGGAAATTATTACCAGAGACTTTTACTGGAGAGGGCTGACAGTGTGGATAAATGACTAGGTACGGTCATGCGATGAATGTAAACATAATAAATCCCCACTACATGCTCGGTTTGGTCTGCTGCAGCCTCTAGAAGTCGCGTTCGCAGCCTGGTCATCCATATCGACCGACTTCATCATATAACTACCAGAATCACAAGGAAAAACTTAAATTATGGTAGTTGTGGATCAAATTACAAAGATGGCTCACTTCATAGGTCTAGAAAGTAATGCAACAGCCAAAGAAGTTGCAAACGTATTCTTGAGGGAAGTATGGAAGCTTCATAGTCTGCCGGCAGAAATCATATCTGACATGGATGCAAAATTCTCAGTAGAATTGTGGGGACTCCCTATGGAAATGCCTAGGGATAAAATGAAAGATGTCAACAGTGTATCACCCCGAAACTGACGGACAAACTGAAAGGTCCAACCAAGTGCTGGAAGGATACCTTAGGAATTTTGTCAATTATGATCGAACGGACTGGTACCAGTTGCTCCCATTAGACGAGCATGCATAGAACAATTCGGTAACGAATGCTCATGGCATGTCTCCCTTCTACGCAAACTATGGATTCCATCTACAAACAGAATGGATGAAGGAACAGGAAGCCCAGAATCCAGGCGCCCAGCTATACGCACACTGGATGCAAACAATACACCAAGAGGCCAGAGAAGCACTGGAACAGACACAGGAAAATATGAGCAAATATGACAACCGCAAGGCTAAGCAGCAACCTGACATCAAGGTCGGGGATCTGGTCATGTTAAATGCAAAAAACATACACACCAAGTGACCCTCGAAGAAGCTTAGCCCAAAGCTGTATGGCCCTTTTAAGGTATTGGAAACAAGGGGAGAACGTGACTACAAACTCGAAATATCACCAAGGTGGAAAATCCATCCGATATTTCATGTATCACTGTTGGAACCCAATCAAACATCCAATCGACCCGCAAGGGAACAACCTCCCCGCGAGCTAGAAGAAATCGAAAGAATCGTGAAGAGTGAAATAATCTCTTATATGCGGCGCGTGGATGGTCGGAACCGACAGGTGCGTGAGTTACGGTATTTTGTAAAGTGGACTGGATGTTCTGAAGATAAAAATACTTGGGAACCACCAGACCATTTAGAGCATGCACAGGAACTGGTGGAGGCATTTCATAGGGAGAATCCGGATATGCCAAAGCGGGCAGACGTTGAATGACGAGGAAAAGGTTTTCCTACCATAGCCAAGGAAACGCGATAGGTCTTTCACCCTACCCTGTAGAGTTCAAAAAGGAGGAGTTTATTTTATTTTATATGTTTAATTTTGTGTTTTATTTTGGATAAAGGAAAAGTGAAAAGAGGGTAACACCTGCAAAAGCGATTCAAGACGAACCCTCGGAGGAGGGAGCTCATTTTAGGCGCATGTGTATGAGGTGCTGAATTCAGTACTGCATTCATACGAAAAATGCGGTGAAAACCCTACTCATACCCCTCTGGCCCTGTTGTTGGGCCCGCACGTCACCTGCGGCACCTACGGCAAAAACGTCCCCTTACCAAAAAGCGATAAATTGGCGCCCACCTCATAACGCCATATACGTCGTCGCCGTCCGTCCTACCGGATGCTGTTCGCCGGGTATATGAAGAGGGAGACTTGGCCGTGCCAATGCAACTGGAATCAAGTGCATCGGACCAGTGTCCGCAAAGTTATGACCATTCCCGTATAGCCTTCGCTGGGGGTGGTCAAATGTGACGGGACGCTCCAACGAAATTGAGAATATGTTAAGTGGGTTCCAGGGAAACACTGAGAACAAACTTAAACCCTGATTGCAAGCCTAGAATAGTCCATAGACCTATCGGAACAAGTGAATAAGGAGAGGCGGAGCCACAACGATATGGTATTGGACCTATCGTGAGCTCCAGTCATCCTAAAAGCCATCTGCAAGCTGCCGGTAGTATCGGTAGGAAGCAGATTGGTCGACAACCATGCTGGCCATTTGGTGTTCTAAAAAACCAATGGTAAATTCCATGATGGAGTGCCTGGTTTAAACGGCGGAAGAAGGAACAGCGTCTCAGACTGTTAAGGGTACCACCCCTCAGAGAAAGCTGAGCTCTGATGTGTCTGTAAGCCATGGGGGGAACCATATTCTCAGGGTTAAATCGCCTTCGCACTTGGATCATCAAAGATAGTTTGTGAGAGAAATTACATAGTTGTAAAGAAAGTAGTGGTAGTACGTGAACACTCAGATGCGGGATATAAATATCAAAGTGCCTCCCAAGCTTTAGCCACACGCCCCGCGCCCTCTGTTTTCCTCCCACTTGAAACTCTTGCCCCTTTTAGCCGAAATAAACTTCGCCCTTTTGTGTGGCAACAGCCACGACACACCAAATCTTGCCCCTCGCTTAA